>CADDIJ020001978.1:0-106033 GCA_902809745.2 Tetradesmus lagerheimii | reverse complement strand
CCAGTCCCTCTAGTCCCTCTAGTCCCTCTAGTCCCTCTAATCCCTCTAGTCCCTCCAGTCCCTCTAGTCCCTCTAGTCCCTCTAGTCCCTCTAGTCCCTCTAGTCCCTCTAGTCCTGCGGCCAGTCAGCCTGCGTGTGTGCTCACCCTGGCTGCGGCTGGCTCATGCGCTCCAGGATCTGCTTCTGCGCGCTGCTGAGGCGCGGGAAGGCTGTGAGCACAAAGTTCATGTACTCGGGGCCCATGCCGTTGCTGCAGTCCAGCGTGACGCCGCGGAACTCGTTGAGCACCAGCGCCTCAAAGCCAAAGTAGACGGCGCTGATGTAGCGCAGCTGTGTCAGCCAGTAGTTGAATGTGACCTGCAGGCAGGAGGGGGCCACAGAGGTAGCAGAAGGTGGTCAGCAGCAGCTCCAAGCTGCAGGTGGTGTGTGGCTGTTCACACACCTAGGCCAACATGTATGATGAACACAGCACTACAGGGCAGTAAGCCTAACACATGTATATTTCGGGGTGCATGCATTTTAGGGGTGCTTGCAGCAGGCTGGCACATGCGCAGCACAACCCACACCCAAACCCCACAGCAGAGTTGACGTTGCAGCTGTAATCTACCCGCTGCAGCGCCCACCTCGCTGAAGTTGACGAAGAAGGTGGACACCAGCATCTGCACGGTGGTCCACACGATGGACATCATGAACGCGGTGTCCTGGTTGGGCGCGGCGATGGCGCACGCATGCAGCACCTGCACGCTGATGAGGTAGACCAGCGTCACCACGCAGCCCCACTTGGCGATGAACTCGCCGCCGTGGCGCATGCCCGCCATGCCGTACAGCGTCCACGCAAAGCACAGCGCGCAGATGATCTGGAAGGGAGTCGTCACAAACACCTGCGGTGACATGGGGTCGAGCACAGCAGCAGCAGCAGCAGCAGTGGCGAGACTGGTGTGAGTGATGTGGTGCTGGGTATGCCAGCGATAGAGCAAGAACAGGGTCAAGTAATGCTTTCTCTACTGTATGACAGGTGCTGCACTGGGTTTGCACATGGCTGAGATACGCAGTGTTACGCCCTCCTCCCCACGCTGCATCGTTCAGCCACCAGCAGCCTCACGCATGCAGTGATCCCCCCCCGCCCTGCCAAAGCCACCCACCTTGGCCATGTAGTAGGCGACTGGCCTGTACAGCTTGGCGCTGGCATCTGCCAGGTAGAACTTCTTGTCGCTGGTGTAGAGCCCCATGCTGATGTAGGGCATCAGCACCACAAAGCTCAGCCCCACGTAGCACAGGTTGAGCCGGCTGCGCAGCGAGGAGCCGTCTGTGGGCATGCCGTAGTACAGCAGACCAATCAGGATGGCCACCCACGTGAACGTTAGGCACCTGCACATATTACATCATACATTATCACAGTACAGTGGCAGCACACAGCAAAGTGAGTGGGCGTCTGGCTTGGAAGCCGGCGATGGACTTGCTTCAAGCAGCAAGGGGATGCCTTCCAGCTGAAAGCATGTTGAGGAGTGTGAGTGTGCACCGCAAGTCATCAAGCACATTGCTCACCGTGCGGCCACGTCGAAGGGGTTGCGCGTGATGAGCACAAACTCGCGGTGCACCAGGCTGATGAACTGGCGCAGCGCGCCCGTGGGGTACTTGTTGCCGCGGTCGGGCTGGATGTCTGTGATGGAGGCGCCTGGCAGCAGCGCAGGGGGCAGGTGGCAGGGCAGGGCATACAGTGCAGGATGTGGTCAGCTAATGCGCTTGGCATACACCAGCAGGGACAGGACACCCAGCAGCAGGTGCCCAGCAAGGATCAGTGTTTGACACGGCGACTGGCATCAAGCTGTGGGCCATGGTTTCAGCGTGCAATGCATGCGGCTGCTGCTGCTGCGCACTGCAATATGCCAGAGCCACAGTACAGACAACCAATTACAGTTCCTGCTGCTGCTGCTGCTGCGTGCTGCTCACCTGGTGTTGATGGTGCCATGATGTTTCGCACGCGGTCAGCAATGGTGCCCTGGTTGCCCACAGTGGTGGCGGGCAGGCCCTCATTCTGAGTAACATCCTGGGTCTGCAGCCACAATAGCAGCAGCAGCACCACGGTTGTCAACCTTTGCACGCAGTGCGATATGCTGTCTGCAAACCTGACCCCCAGCTTCAGGGCACTGTTCAACATTGCGCGTCTGGCAGCGATAATCATTGCAGCTGCCTGGTTCACGTCGATATACGCATCTGAACGGCAATAAAGGCAGGACTGCCGCGAAAACACAGCACAGCATGCTCGTAGCAATGATTGCCAGGCACCCCATTTCCCTGCGCCCCCAGCAGCGGGCCTCACCCGCATGTAGTGCTCCATGAAGGCCTTGGAGGAGGCGGCCAGGTCGTCACGCGTGCGCATGGTGTGGCCGTAGTACTTGGCAGGCTTGGCAAAGCCCACCGCCACCAGGTCCAGCGCCCAGTCGCTGGCCACGCCGTGCTCCAGCGGGTTGTGGCTGTAGCCCAGCGACCCAAACCACTCCGTCATCTCGTCACACGGGCCGTGGTACATCAGGCGCCCGCCAGCCAGCAGCGTCACCTGGCAGGTACACCGCGGCAGGCGGGGGTTAGCGACAGCTATATTTGGTTACATAAAGAAGGGCACAGGGAGAAGCTGCAGCAACAGCCGTCACACCGCAGATGACAGCATATAGTGGCAGCAACTGCCAGCGGCAGGGGAGTGAACCTGCATGCCGGTGGCAGTTACTGACAGCATTTGACAAATGCTTTCCTGATCTGCTGGTGCTAAGACCACAAAGACAACAACATACCATACGCTTGCTGCTGCAGCGCACCTGGTCGAACATCTGCCAGATGGCGTTGCGGGGCTGGTGGATGGTGCTGATGATGATGTGCTCCGCAGCGCGCGCCATGCGCTGCAGGTAGCCCATCACGCTCAGCGCGGCAAAGCTGTCCAGGCCGCTGGTGGGCTCGTCAAGGAACAGCACCGCGGGTGCTGCTAGGATGCCTGCCGCAATGGAGAGGCGCTTGCGCTCACCGCCTGACAGGCCACGCATCATGAGGCCACCCGGCAGCGTGCCACCAACCTGCAGCAGCGCAGCAGAGCAGCAGCAGCAGCAGCAGCATTGATACACATGTACGTATTGGGATTCTTCAAGCAGCTGTTGCATGTTCATGCTGGCACACGGCCGGCTGCGGGCTTGGAGAATGCCTGCAGGACACCTGCCTGCCTGTTGGGTGCTGCCGCTTCTGACGCTGGCTGGCCTTGCGCGTGCATAACCATGCTGCTGCTGCTGCTGCTGATTCTACCGCATGTCCTGTCTGCTGTATGCGCCCGCTGTGTGGTGTGCCCCCCTCACCAGCGTCTTGTGTCCGTGGCCGAGGCCGACTGCGTCGAGCACCTCCACCACGCGCTCGTTCTTCTTGGCAGAGGGCCAGCTGCTGGGCAGGATGACGCTGGCGTAGAAGTCCAGCGTCTCCTTGGTGGTCATGGTGGGCACAAAGTTGTCCTCCTGAGGGGGGCGTGGATGAAGGCAGTGCACGGTGACGCAGTTGAGGGTTGATGGGCGGGCAGTGCAAACAGGGTTGGCAGTGAAGGGTGGAGACTTATAGCAGACGTCCTGCACTACTGATAGTGTTGACACATCTGTTTGCATCTGCACGCATGTGCTGCACAGGCACTTGCTGACCGCACAGTTGACAGGGGGCCCTGCTGTCAGCTTTCCAGTACCCACTCTGTCGCTCCTGCTGCTGCCAGAGTGTCCGCCGTTGCTGGGCAAGCATCCCTGCTACCGACCAAACCTGCAAACGCCTGCTGCTGGCGCACCTGTGGCACGTAGGCGGTCTTGCGGATGAAGCTGGTGTTGGCTGGCCTGCCGCTGAGCAGCAGCCGGCCGCTGAGGTTGCCCACGCTCTTGCGCATGGCCAGGATGTCCATGAAGGTCGACTTGCCTGCACCAGAGGGCCCCATCAGCGCCTGCATGGTGCACACGAAGCACAAGGGTGCGCAATACGCTTAGCCTTGGTGCATGTTGATTGGCTGCTTAGGAGTGCATGTCATCAGCTATGTGCCAGTAGCAGAGATGCGAGCGGCACTTCTGTCTGCTTGGGCTATTCGGCATCGGAGACTTTTGCTGGCTCAGCTGGACTTTGGCTATCTGATGCGACTGTGCGCGGGGACTTCAACCATCATCACCGGTTCCAGCACACAGGTTGCAGTGCAAAGAATTGCAGACAGCTTGCACATGCTTGCGTCGCATACTCTGCAGACACTTCCGCTGTTCGTTTGCTGCATTTGCTGCACTCCCTGTCATAGTTGCTGCTGATGCTTCAGCTGACTCCGTGAGCAAGCAGCCACACATATGTGTGTCCCATAGCACCCATGTACCCACAGCCTGTACTGGCAGCAACCTTAAGATCAAGCTGTCACTGCTGCATTCCTACTGCTGCTGCTGCATTCTGTTTTGCCTGCAGCATGTTTCGCATCCCGACTGCGGGTCTGCCCCACCTGCATCTCCCCGGGCCGTGCGCGCCCCCAGATGCCCTGCAGCACCACCTTGGTGGCGCCGTGGATGGTGTAGCTGCAGCCCATCTCCTGCCACTCCATGTCAAACGTCTCCGGCTGCACTGACAGGTGCTGGCGCAGCGTGGAGCAGGCCAGTGGTGACACGTCAGGCACGTCATCCTCCTCTGCATCATCCAAGCTGTCTACAGCTGTGTTGAAGGTGTCGTTGAAGGTGGGCTGCTCAGAGAAGGGCGTCTGCTGCTGCTCCTGGTCTGCTGGGTTCTGATCCATGCCGGGTCGCGCATCTCGGTCTGCTGCATATGCAGCAATGCAGCACACAGGCAGGTGTCAGGCACAGCAGCAGTAGCAGTGACACAACTTTAGTGGCCAACAAGGACCAATGTGGCAGCTCGGCAACTTATGATGTAATATTTGATGTATGTCAGGTACGACACAGTGATCACAGAAGAGCCTGCTCCAGCACGGCCAAACGCTTGCCTGTGGTGACATCTGGCCCCTTCACGCTAGCACTCGGAGCTAGCGGAGAGCTTGGCTGCCCCGTGTCCTGCTTTTTTGCCTTCTTCTTTGTAAAGAATGCGGACGATCCTCCTAGTAGCACAGTCTTGAGCAGCCAGAATGCTGCGAAGACATGTGCAAACACTGCGACGGGCACCCAGAGGTTCACAATAGCCGTTGTGGAGCTGATGTTCCCCATTTTGAGGCTTGATGTAGCTAAGAGCCACGAACGGGGGACAGCCCCGACAAGCTGAGCGGTGACTCCAGCAGAAGCGGCCGGATCTTAGACGATGTGTGATATCAGGAGCTTTGAACAAAACATGTCGTGTTTTTCAGTGGGTATCTCTGTCTCGGGCTTCTCACACAGTGCGGGGCGACTTGCGTCACTGGACCAAAGAGAACCCGAAACAAGAGCAGGCTTAGGCACCAGGACCACCAGATCGAGCACCTATTTGTGTAACAATCATAACTTTTGAGCTCTTTGGACTCATATGCAAATCATGGCTGTGTCAGTTGTGCGGCTGAACTGTTTTGGTCCAGGCAGCGTCGCTTTGGGCAAGAGGGCGTCCCAGTTCATAAACTGCAGAGATAATACAATTGAGATGATTGCGACACAGTCTGCAGTGCTGATTAGGTGCTTTGAGTCCGTACACCCGAAGCCCTAGCAGCAAATTCAAAACTTGGCGCGATCTCGGCCACCTTCACCACATGCAAGCAGTCCACGTGAGAGCCCAGAAGTAACCGCATGAACTACTAGCCATGATGTTTCTCCCCAGGAGCATCTGCCGCTGCCTCTGCAGCAATGCTTGAGCTCCTGGCAGCAGTCTTGTCTGCGGGTGTGTGCTGCTGCCCATTGGCAAGCACCACTTGCTGCTGAGTGCGGTTCTCCTGCAAGGGGACCCTGCCCGTGGGGCCATCCGCTGCAGCACCATCTGCAAACCCCGCCTGCTGCTGCTGCTGCTGCTGCACATCCTGCACAGCTGATGGTATGATGCGACGGCGTGTGGACGTTGGCCCCCCACAGCCAGATGCTGCGGCAGGAGCAGACGCGTTGTCTGCAGGAGCACCAGGCTGGCCAGCTGCACTTCCCTGCTGCTGCTGCTGCTGCAGTGCTGGCATTGGATCTAGCCGCGCATCTTGCTGATGAAGCTGCTGCGGCTGCAAGCCTGGCGGCTGAGCAAGCTGCTGTTGCTGTTGTGACATGCTGGCTGCTCCAGCCGTTGCCTGCGGCACCAGCCGCAACAGGCCTGCCGACAAGCTGGCTGGCTCCTGCTGCTCAGCATAGGCATTTGCTGCTTGCAGATGGCGGTTGATCTGCGGAACATGCCAGAAGAAGTTCATGCACAGTTTTGTTGGTGGGCTAATAGCGGGGCAGAACGTGGCAAGTGGTTCATGCAGCAGTACTATCGCTGCACTACTGAACGCAAGCACATCGTCAAGCTTGCTTGCTCCCTGTGATGCGCAGTCGGCTGCAGTTCAAGCAGCTTCTTGGCTGCGGCTCTGCACGCCATTGTGACCACTCACACCTCCTCTCCTGCACTACCCACGCACACCCCAGGCCCACCTGCCCCGCAATGCTCAGGTTGTGCTGCGCCATGGCTGGCAGCAGCGTGCCGCCCAGCAGGCGCCGCTTGGTCAGCCCCATCACGGTGGGCGCCCAGGGGCTGGCGTCACCCCAGGCGGGCCGCCAGCGCTCAGGGCCCAGCAGGTCCTGCGCCAGCTCCTTCAGCCGGGCCTGACGCAGCAGCAGCAGCAGCAGCAGCAGCAGGGTCAGGCCACATGTAGATGAATGTGTCGTGGCACTGCTGCAGCATGGAGGAAGCAGCGACTTGGGGCTGTGAAGCAGGGCTAGCTCCTTCAAGCGAGCAGCAACAATAGTGCATGGTTTAGTGCGAGTGTGTGACGCTGTGTACAGCGTGGCGAGGCAGCTGTAAGACAGGCAGCAGATCCTGCACTGCCTCCCCAGCCCAGACCACAAGTGATGCTTTGATAAGTGAGCACACATGTTGGGCAGCCAGTGCACGGAGAGTGACCAGGACACAGCAGTCAGAACGCATGCAAACAAAACGGGCAAGAGCCAAACATCATGCATCACACCAGCACTGTATGGCTCACAATACACATGCGGCATCGATACAAGCATGCACACCCTTGCGCACAAACATATTACTGCACACAGCCTCCATCAACAATACACTATCATGCCTGACATCAGCGGCAGCGGCAGCGGCCACATGCCACCCACCTCATCACGCTGCCCCGCCAGCACGCGCGCCAGCGCCCGCAGCGCCCGCTCGTAGCCAGCAGCATCACCCAAGCTCAGCGCCTTGAGCAGCTCCAGCTGGGCCTGCCGGTGCTGCCACGCGCCCTGCCCAGGCTGCGGCAGCGGCGGCCGCACCCCAGCAGCCCCACACCCCTGCGCCGCTGCTGCTGACGAGCAGCGCAGCCGCTCCGCGTCCACGCCGCTGTCTGCTGCTGCAAAGCCGCCTGCGCGCGGTGCCTGCCCAGCCGACTCATGCACGCCAGGCTGCACGCACGCCCACAGGCCCAACCCGGAGTGGAAGAACCAGCCTGACGCGTCGCTGAGCACGGCCATGTGCGTGCACAGCCCATACTGCTGCTGCTGCCTACTGCTGCTGCTGCTGCTGCTGCTGCTGGCGGTGCCTGCGATCCAGGTGTCTGCCAGGGCGGTGCCGGGCGCTGCAGCTGCAAGCAGTGGCCTGATGTTGGCGGACGGCGTTGGGCCCATCTGGCGTACAGACTGCGGCCACACAGCAGCAGCAGATACAGGAATAGATGGTTGAGAACCTGTGCGCAATGGCCCTGGAAGATCCATGGTGCAAGCGCTGTAGAGTTAGGAGAGCAGCAGCAGCAGCAGCCCCTGCAGGCACAGTAGCCCCTACAGTACACTGCAGCACATCACAACAACACTCGCGTGTGCCAGCCCACAGTTTACTTCGGCCCCTGCACCCCCAATCGCAACATTTGCAGAAGCACGGCCTGCACAGCACCAGCACCCAGCAGCAGCCGATACAGCTTGAGCACATCACATCAGTGCGCAGCACGCGGACGTCCGTATGCCCCTCCTGCGCTCACCTGCTGCAGGACCAGCAACCAGCGGCACATCGCGCCCCAACGCAACCTCCCCGCACCACCTCGCCACATTGTGCCTGTGCCCTCCTCCCCAGCTCTTCATCCACACCTATCACACGTCTCACAGATTGCACTAATGACATAGTCCCATACCCAGGCGCACAAGCACACGCACATAACAAAACCTAGACTCGGAACACATCACACAGACTGAGCCGATGCTTGCAGCTGTACACCCAGGCCTACAAGCACATGCACAGCATTGAAAATCATCTGCGTCTCACCCGCTGCAGGTCCAGCAGCACCAGCTCCCCGTCCGCGCCCAGCAGCAGCAGCCCCCAGTCGCCCTGCCCCTGCAGCCGCACAGCAGGCCAGCCCAGTGCCAGCGGCGGCAGCAGCAGGTTGCCGCCCGGCCGCCACGTGTGCAGCAGGCCGCTGCTGGTGGCTGCTGCGGAGAAGAAGACACTGCCTGCGATAGCCACCACCTGCGGCGCACGCCAAAATGGCAAGCGGCAGCAGCTCAGCAACACAAATCAAATCTCAGAGCTTCTGACAATTGCTGGCTGGATGAGCAGGGCAACCCAGCATTGTGCAGGGTGTTGGAAGGATCGAAGCACAGGATCTGACAGCCAACTGGATAAGCCACACTGCCAGATGGCACTGCCGAGGTCGAGAGGCGCGCCAAAGAACTGACGTAAGCACATGGCAAGCAGCACTGCTACATTGCATGCTCAAACCTCCACCTAGGCTGCACTACTGCCCCCAGCACCCACCTGTCCCTGCACTTTGTCACACCAGACTACGCTACTGCTGCTGCTGCTGCCAGATGCGCACATCTGCACGCAAACGTCCGCAACAGGCATGCCGCCAGTGCTGCTGCTAGCTTCGTGGTTCTCAACGCTCAGCATCACGTCCAGCATCTCTGGCCGCTGGTGAGCAGCCTGCGTGTTGGGCGCTGCATGCGCCTCCGTCAGCTTGCACACCAACTGGCTGCACACAGGCGGGCACGACAGCAGCCAGCCAGTGTTGCTAATAGAAGAGGCAGCACCGCGGCCTGCTGCTGCTGGCTGCAACACCTGCTGCTGCTGGCTTTGCAGTGCAGGCCTCTTTACGTTAGGCCCTGCTGCTGCTGCTGACGAGCCACCCACAGCTGGATGTGCCCGCTTACGGTTTGCTGCAGCAGCAGCCGCTGCTGCTGCTGGCTGCTGCAGGGACCCCGTGGTCACGCCAGCGCCTGTGGGCATGAGCCGCCTGTCAAGCGCACTGGCGGCTGCAGCGGCACCTGCAGGGTTCGCCCCTACAGGCTGCGGCGCCACTCGCCTGGGTGCTGCAGCAGCAGCAGCAGCAGCGGCGGCAGCAGGCGCTGCCGAGCCACCATTTGCAAGCGTTGGTGCTGCCTGTTCTGCTGCTGCTGCTGCTGCTGCCAGTGTGATGCTGGCCAGCTCGGCATCCTCCAGGCCTGCTGCTGCTGGGCCTGCTGCTGCTGCGTCAGCGCCTGCTGCTGCTGCTGCTGCGCCGTACTCCTGCTCCAGCAGCGCCTTGAGCTGCGCATCACTCATGGCGCGACCCAGCTCAGCCTCAGAGAACCTGCAGGGGAATGTGCAGCCGTAACAACAGGAGAGTTCAGTGCAGCGTTGTCAGATGGCAGCGTTGTACTTGCAGTCAAGCAAACAAAGCATGGCACACAGCTCAACAACAAGTGTTGCACATTGTCAGGTTACAGTCGCAAACAATGTGCAATCATGAGCTTCTGCTCCAGCTGCTGCAGCCAAGTGTGAGCAACGCAGCTCCCTGCAGCTGCCCCCTGCACACCACTGACAGCCACGCACCTGATGACGCTGATGGTGTCGTCATTGCTGCAGGCGATGAGTGTGTAGCCGTCAGGCGTCCACGCCAGGTCCACGATGTTGCCCACATGCACCTGCAAGAGGTGAAGGGTTGAATACGAGTAGGTCTATAAGCAGGGCTGGGTACAGCAGGCAACCTGAGGAGGGTCCCAGGAAGGCACCACCTGCAATGCGCATCATGCATGCCAGCCAGGGCTGCGCAGGGCTGGCCTCTAGTAAGGGCGCAGCATGTGACTTATGGCACGCACTACACGCTGTTGCTCTGGCCTACGGTCAAACTCTTTACCCCTGTCACACCAGCACCTGTTGGCAGTGCAGCACTGGCAGCGCCAGCTCGCTGGACCACACCGTGAACGTCTTGTCATTGCTGCTGCAGGCGCACACCATGCTGGGCATGTCGTCGTAGGCATCTGCGCTGTCTGCCCTGGCCGCTGCGGCATCCTCCTGCTGCTGCTGGTCCTCGCCATCATCATCGCTGCCGTCGCCCTCCACTTGGCGCAGCATGCGGTCCGCTGCCGCCCTGCGCGCCGCCTGCAGCTTGCGTGGTGCGAAGAACATGCGCGGGTTGGCTGCTGCCGCCACCACGCTGCTGCGGTGGCCCACCAAGTGCGTGGTGTCCCAGGTTTGGCGCTTGAACAGCGCCGTGGTGGGCTGCCCGCCACTGCTGGCGTTAACGGCCAGCAGCAGCTCGCCATCAGGGCTCCAGCTGATGCTGCATGCAGCCGGCACAGACAGGAAGAGCGGCAGCAGCAGCAGCAGCAGCTCATGCAGATGTTGGGGTGGGCCGCATCTGCACTTCATATTTGCATAAGTAACAGACACGACATAGCGCACACAACAGTTCTGCGCCATCACTCCTGCATCTACACGGCATATTGCAGTGTTAACAGTTGTCGCCACACACCCAACTGCACATGCGCTCACCGGTGCCTGAAGGCCGTCTCTGGCGCGCGGTCGAAGGGCGTCTTCTGGTGGGTCACCAGCGCCCAGTCCCTGCTGGCGTCCCAGACCTTGACGCCGTTGCGGCCCTGGCTGGCCAGGTAGCGGCCCAGCGGGTCAAACGCCAGGCCCTTCACCCAGCCGTGGTGCTGGCCCGACAGCTTGTGCTCGGCGCTGTGCTGCGTGCCGTCAGCGCTCACATTGAACACCATGATGCTGCAGGGAGGGGGGCAGGGAAGGGTGGATACAGCAAAAGAAGAGGGCGTGTGAGACACCCAACGGCATGGTGGGGCCTGGCGATTTGTGTGTGCACATTAACAGGCGTGAGAGTGTAGGATGCAGCGACCATGAGGCCACCAGCGATGTTCACGATTTGCAGGAGACACTACTACAGAGTGTGCAGCGCAGATGCATTGCATGTGGGCCATGCTTCAAGAGCAGTGCCTGCTGTCTCTGCAGCAGTTACTGGTGGTATCAAACTTGAACTTGGGTCTGTTGCTGCTGTGAGATTGAAGCAGCAGCAACAGTTACGTCACCAAAGCACATACAAGTGCTGTAGCAACGGCTGCAGCTGCTGCTGCTGTCAGCGCTCCTGCTTGCTGCTGAGCATCAAGCTGCGAGCAACCCATCCCTGCCTTCCACCTGCTGGCCATGCTGTTGCCTCCTCATGCAGCATGTCTGCTGCAAGTGGTTATGTCAAAATGATGTATATGCTGTTGCAGCTGCCACTTCTGCTCCTGCCGTTGCTGTTCCTGCGGGTAAGCGCCTGCGCTGCGCATCAGCCGCACCTGCCGTCCATGGAGCAGGTGGCCAGCTGGCTATCATTGGGGCTCCATGACAGACCTGTCACGTCCAGGCTGTGCCCACGGATGTTGGCTACGGTCTTCCAGTTCTCTATGTTGACAAAACTAGCACCCAGCTTCGAGGTTGCAGCACCACTGTGCAGCTTATACAGCAGCACCGTGTTGTCATTGCCGCCTGATGCCAGCAGCACGCCACTATGGTTGAAAGCAACCACAAGCACACTGCCTTGATGCTCCGAGAGTGCTGCCAGCAGCTTTGGCACTGCAGGGTCTGCTTCTGCCGCTGGGTCTAGAATAGGCAGCAAGTTCCATATCTTGATCTGCGGGTCAGTGCCGCAGGTGGCCAGTCGCCTGCCATTGGGGTGAACATCAATGGCACTGATTCCCTCGGCGTCTGCATGAAGCACGACAACAAGTCAGGCGTCCGCTAGTGCAACTCCCCCGCCAGGTTGCTGCTGTGCTGTGTGCACGGCTGCTGCTCAGTCTCCGCCAGGACTCACGACGGTGTGCCACCCACTCAGGGCAATCGATGATCATAGTAACCGGATATCAAAACAGTTATGCCGAGCTACGGCAGGGATTGAAGAGCTTGCATGCTGTGCTGCGCCAAATTCAAACTTGCCCGCGCAGGGAGCGCGAAGCTTCAGTCACATATCATTACATTAGATGCAAGTTACTCCAGCTACGCACAAGGGGGTGATGGCATGCCAGTTTGCACGCAGGACATGTATCAACCCGGGTTGAAGCGGGCGAAGCATCCTCAGCACTTGAAGGTGCAAATGTCCGTTTGAAAGTTGGCGACGTTATCTGCGTACGCAACACCAGACCGGCACTTCACCAGCGATCGTTGGCAACAAGCAGCAGTGAAAGCAGGACAGCTCCCAGCAAGCCTGATAATCCTAGCGTGCATTCAGCCAAAATATGGCGGAGTTGATAACAGAGGACCTGCCGAGAGTAAAGTTTCTCACACATAGGTAGGTCATGGATGGTCCCATGGGATCGCTGCTGCTGCTGCTGCTGCTGTCTCTGCAACAGCACCATTGCAACATGACTCTGTCCTAGAGAGCCTCCATGCGTTTCTATGTTTAACAAGTAGAATATAGTTCGTATACTGGTACCAGGAAACATTGGTATGCGCTGCTGTGTGCAGGCAGGGCAGCTGCAGCCTGCCCCCAGACACGCCAGACCTGCAGGCCCTGGCAGCACTCATGGCCCGCATGGAGCGCCTGGGAGCAGCACCGCTGCTGGCAGACGGTGCGGTGGGAGGCAACTGCGGCATCCTGGTGGTGAGCAGAAACATGGGTTGAGGCAAACGCGCAGCAGTTGCAGCAGGGGGCTGGGCGATAGATTCCGTGCATTCTTGTGGTCAGTGAATTACTTTTTCACGGCACTACATCATCAGCCACCAGCAGCAAAGGCAGCAATGGTAACAACAGCGGCAGCAGCAGCCGCGATTGCCAGTGGCCATAGCACCAGCAAGATCTGCGCCAGTTCTCATGCTGATGTTGCAGCTCTGCTGGGCTGAACACACATATTTAGCCGAAGTTGCGAAAGTTGCCACAGTTGTGCGGCTTGACTTGCCGAGTTGTCCCCGCATGGGTGACGCATATGGTTTACGCTGCGATCTCTCACACTCATGCTTTGCCGCCAGCTGCAGTCCCAGTAGGTTACAAGGACCGCGTGTCCAAAGCAAAGTCACAATCCACATCATCATCATCATCATCATCATCATCATCATCATCATCATCATCATCAAATTACCAAATCAAGCCATAGCATCAACGCCATCGGCCCCAAAATCACAATCCACATTTTACATTGAGCCAGGCGGCACGCCGATTTGAACCGAGCTGCCTCGTGCAACTGCAGCAAAGGTCAGGCTGCAGCGTTGGAACGTCATGCGACAGCCTGCAAAGGTTCTCGAACCATCATAATCCTCAGCGCGGCTGTTTCTGTGGACCAATCCACCATTCAACCCAGTTCAGCCCAACATTGCTGCACCTAAAGTGCCTCCAGCACAAACCCCCTTGTCAGTTACATCCCAATACCATGCCTCGGACTAGAGACAAATTACATATGCCATATGCATTCGATGGCCGTTGCGGCAGCAGTTTCTGAAGTGGCTAGCTTCCAGTAGCCCAGGTCCCTCAGAGCCACACCCTAAGTGCCAGTGGGGTCGGCCGTAAGCAGCAGCTCAGCTTGATGTGTGCCGAGACCGCCTCACTGCAGCAGCAAGACACCATAGACACAACATAACCAAGCAGCGGTTTTTAGCATAAAAAGCAGTACTGTTGGTGATCTCAAGACAGTATCAAATTCTTGCACAAACCTGCTATCCCAACGAACCCGGCCTTACCAAGGAGGCATCCTTAAGGAATTTGGCTCTTTTATGCAGGTATCAGCCCAGCAGCTTTTATGACCCCCACGCCATAAGCTGCCAAGCACCATGTCGCCCAACGCCAGCAGACACGAGGCACCCCAGCCACTGTGTGATGAGCCGTCGTAACCGTTACTTGATGATCAAGCACACATGCAAGTGGCTTTTCATCTTCAACCACGGATGCTCTCAGCAGGCTCTGCAGTTGCCCCTCCATCACAGCCACTCTGTGCTTGTTTTTGCCACTATCTTATGATTCTGTGGAAGAGGAGGGTACTGTGCTGCTTACCTTCATGCAGGAACGCCCTAAGCAGCTCTTCATTCCCTTCATCAGCTGCCAGCCACTGCTTCAGCCCTGCCAGGCTGCTGTGTCGCACCCCGCCCAGCTCTGTGGTGTTGGCCAGTGCATCTGCAGTGGCTGCGCACATGCCGCGCACTGACAGCTGCAGCTCCTTGGCAAACAGTTCAACAGGGTTCTGCCAGCGAAAAGCTGGCAGCGGGCTGCGCTGAGGGCTCTGGCTGGGGTTGGCTGTTTTGCTGTCCGCCTCTGCTGCTGCTGCTGCTGTCCATGATGCACGCGGGTGACCTGTGGCTGCCGATTCAAACCCTGCTGCTGCTGCTGCTGCTGCTGCTGCTGGTGCCTCCCCCTCTGCCGTCACTGTGAGACCCTGCTGCGCTGCTGCTGGTGCCTCCTGCCTGAGTGCGAAAGCCAGCTCTGCTGCTGTGAACTGCCCTGCAATGGCCCGCAGAAGTGGCATCGCCCTGAAGCCAAAGAACCCATAGCCTGTAGCAACAGCGACAAACATGAACAGGGAGCATCATCACCTACGTTTGTATGCACCTGAGATGTTGGTGCTGCAGGTGCAAGTGTGTCAGCACAGTGCTAGGAGCTGCAAGCTTGCGCATCCTGCCATGAGCGACAGTGTTGCCCTGCTGCCACACTCATACACATACGTCTCCCATCTTGGGAAGCTTGCCCTCCTACTCTGCACAACTTGCTGATGGTACCTGACCAACATGTGTGCACTGGGGTCGATTGTCAGCCTCGGGCAGGGGGGCATCTGTGCAGCTCACCTGAGTTCATTAATCCAGGCTGGCGTGTGGCCCTGCATGCAAGCGAAGGTGATGTGGCTGAGTAGCTCGTGCCGGCAGCTTCGTCCGTCACCTGCAGACACGGTGCAGTGCCAAGGCACGTGGTAACCAAGGAAACGAGTCGGTTGGCGCTGTTCCTGTCACATGGCTGAACGCAGTGCGTCAGGTGGTCGTAAGAATATAATCAGCTATATCAGCTACCCAGGCTCTGGCTTCCCTTGGTTGTGTTGTATGTGTATTCGCAATTGGTTTACTGCGTGCGCTGCTACTGCATGGACCGTAGCAGAGTATGTCAAAGCGGCGGTTGGTACCTGGCGCTGCATGTTGCTTTGTTGAGGTGGCATTAGTGCTTTTAAGAGAGTCATCTTCGCGTGTGTCATCACTGGGTGCACTTTTGCGTGTGATGCATGTGACAGCCGCCGCTGCCGCTGGCAGACACCCCAGTGCAAGTCGCTGAGTGAGCAATGCCCAGATGACCCGGTGCAACCACGCTGCGTGCACTCACAGTGAACACAGGGCCGTCCTCCCCTGCAGTGATGCTCATGCGCCAGCTGCGGTCCTTGTACGTCTTGGTGGCGATGTAGCCCACCTTGAAATAGCAGGCACAACAGCAGCAATAGCACCAAAAGCATCGCATACAAGCTAACACAGCAGGTTATCCTGCCCACTCAATGGGACTCAGTCGAGCAAATGATACAGCATGGCAGGTGTGCCGCAGTCAATTCTACTGCTGTGTGTTCGCCATAGAATGCTGCCAGCAATGCATGGTGACTCACTCTAATAGTATTAGAGACCCTGCCCGTGTGGAGATGCATGTTCCCAGCAACAGGATCGCCCCAAAAGTGGCTGAAAATGCAGCAGTCAGTGCCTACTGCTAACAGAGTGAGTCAGCATCACTCACTGGGAAGGCGTGCCTGTACCGGGCCGTTAGCACTGACCAGTACTGCTGCTGCCCTGGGCCCCTGTACACCTTGCCCAGCGCCAGCACAGTCACACCTACACAAAGCAGGGCATCCAGGCACACTTATTGGCAAGCAACGATGTCAGGATCACCAATAGCCCGGCAGCGGCGCTGCAGTGCAGCTGCTGCGCTGTCGTATCCGGCATGCGCAACATGGGTGCATGCCTCATACCCAGCACTCCTATCATCCGCTGGGCAGTATGTGTGTGCACTGAGGCCAGCACTCACCGCTGGCCTAGAGTGTGAATGGTGCGGTGTATGTGGTTGCAGTAATCTCAAACAACCGCTTGTGCTCTGATGCCTCCTGTGAGTGCAAGCACGCATGCCATGTGTATAGTCAGTGCTCATGCAACCTTGCAGGACAGTGCAAAGCACACTTTCGAGCACTGACCATGCTGCCCAAACTACCAGTAAAATTGAGCGCCTGCCACTACATTAAGCTGCGCAGCAAATATAGCAGGCAAGCGCATGGAAGCGCTGCAAGCTGACAGCTGGGTGTTGCTCTTACCTTCATGACTGCAGCGTACTCTGCTTTTATATCCTTGGGCAGCACCTCCATCTCCTTGTCCTTGATGCGCCTGGAGGCACGGCTAGGCTGCTGCACACCCTGTAGCATAAACAGGCCACATGACACGCAGTAAGCAGCAGAACCTGGCACAGGGCCTCTGCTTTGCTTTCATAAGTAGTGCTGTTGCAAGCAGTTGGGGTGGTGCTGCTGTGCTGCTGTGGCTAGCTTGACTTGCCTACACTGCACGACGTTCAGCTGTTCTGCTGCCCAACACATGCAGTGCAGATGGTCAATACCGCTGCTCTGCCGTACCTTGGGCTTTTGTGGCTGTTTGACTCTGGTGCACTTGGCTTTCTGCAGAAATGCACACAGGTCTCCTGCAGCCTCCAGCACTCCCATCTCCTGCATCCTCTGATTGTTCCGTGCAATGTTGTGAGCACGTTCTGCTTCATATTCGTTGTCAGGCATCGTGGCACTGCCACCTAGAGCTGCTACTGCTGCTACTGCTGATGGTGCTGCAGTACTGCTGACGCTGTGAGTGCACAGCAGCGGCACACAGGAAGCCCTGTACTCGCTGGAAGAAGTTGAAGTGTTTCAAAACGCTCAGTTGCTATCTGTGGTGTGTCGCGTAGAAGCAGGATTGCGTGTTCAGTTGACGCCTTCTCGATGTGGCCACAAGCGGCTGTGCGAGAAGGCTTGTGAGAGGGAAAGGTCGACGATGAAAGTACCTGCTAATGCCACTTGCCTCAGGTAATCGTCGATGCCTGCATTGCTCAGCAATGCTGTGCGAATTTTGACCAGCAATGTCATTGGTATGTTATGCTTTGACCAACCCTGATGAACCTGGGGGCAGGGTTTCGTTGACGCTTAGACACCCTGTTACGGTCTTACAAACGCTCTGGCGTTTCCCGGGGTAAGGCAGTTCTCGCCCTTCTCACCCGGGGGTTAGGCAGGCAAACAGGCACCACAGTGTGACTTTCAGGGGGAAGTGACTTTCAGGGGAGCACATACCAAGCAAGGTAGACTTGGACCAAGCAGGGCACATCCTTCAAATCAACTGTGTTGACTCACTGCAGGACCTGCCTGGCAGTTCCGGCCCTGCGCTGTTTGTCAGCCGCACGGGGAAGCCGCCAGGCCTGCACCTGACGGCGTCCGACTTTGTGCAGGTGCGGCCAGGTGAGCTGGCCAGGCCCAGTGTGCTGGCCAGGCCCAGTGTGCTGGCCAGGCCCAATATGCAGTAGATACTAAACTGCAGACTGGCTTACAACAGCAAACTTTACAAGTGTGCCCAGGCCAGCTGTATGCGGATTTTTTTCTGCTGGTGTCTTTTGTGTAACCATAAAAAGCAGCAATGTACACACACAGTAAGCACACACGGCTCTAAAAGGGCATAGCTCTGTGCACACTGCACACACATAGGGTTATTTCCTGCTCTGCTGGTGCTGCAGGTGGTCAACTTTGACAAGGATGCCTGGTCTGCGCAGTACTGCTCACACGACCCGCAGCACAGGCCCACCAGCGACACACCCCTGCTGCAGGTGAGCAGCAGCAGCAGCAGCAAGGACGGCAGCTGTCCAGCTGTGCCAGGTTGCTGTTGTTGATCAGCGTTCATCATGATGACATGTTCGCAGGCATGCGTGAGTCTCACCACGCAACAACAGGGCTGCATGCAACACGGAAATGTGCATGCCTGCCACAACACTGTATGCTGCCGCACTCGCCAACTACAGGCCTGCCTGAGCAGCATCAGCCAGCAGCGGCACCATTGGAGTGAGCAGCCATGTGTGGCGTTTCATGGCCATGCCCTGGCAGCAGGAGAAGGTAGGTGGCTGCATGCGTGCACGGCAGTGGCAGCAAACCTTCCCTTAACCCATGTGTGCACAGTGCACAGCAATGGCAGCTTCTTTTCGACGACTCGTGTGTGCACAGCAGCCGCAGCCAGTTTCAAACTGCAGGCTGCAAATTTTGGTTACCAACATGAGCATCTGGTCAGCATCTTGTGGCATCAGGCTGAGCTGATCCAGCACGCACAGGTGTACAGCTTCCAGCTACATCCAGGTTGCAGCCTGCGGCTGATTTTCATCAGAGATCACAAATAGGCTTGCCAGCTTGCTGCCCACTTTGGTGCGGCAGGATGACTTTCACACCACATACCTAATAGCCTTCGACTGGAACAGCGTCCCTGCCGTTGCTTCTTGACCGATGTGTGGTGTATTGCTGCCAGGCCTGGCTGAGGCGCGTCGGCTGGGCTTGCCCATCAGTGAGCAGGAGACGCTCTTCTCCACGCCACCAGACCTGCAGCAGCTGGAGGACCTGCTCATGGCACACCCCTACCCACAGGTATGCTTCATCTATTTGCAGCTGCAGTAGGTGTTATCCTGGTTGTCGGGCTTCATGTGATACAAGATGGTTGCCAGGCGCTGCACCTATCGTTCTCAATCAGGCTGGTTTTGCTGCTTGTTTGAGTTGACCTCAGCGTCTCTGCTTGCCCTGCGCTGCCTGTGTGCTGGTGTCAGGAGCGCTGCTTCATCAGGCGCGGCCACGGCTTCTTCATCCTGGCCGGCAGCTGTGCTGAGGCAGAGGCGGTGTTTGAGGACAAGGTGGTTCCCTTCCTGGCACAGCAGCAGCAGCAGCAGCTACAAGGAGAGCAGCAGCAAGACCAGATACAGCTGTAGCCAGAGACCGGAGACTTGTTTGTGCTCAGGCCTGGTTCCGTTCCCTGTGGGTGCACTGCAGTGGCTGTTGTGCTGGTGCGGTACTGCAATGCAGGAGCGCAGTCTGACAGGGGCACTAGCAGTCAGGCTGGCTTGTAACCTGCTGGACTCCGGCAAGGGAGAGGATGGGTGCGGTGCTTGGATTTATTTGCGCATGGCTTCTAATTTTTTCATGTATCCGGCAACGCTGATATCGACCTTGCACACGGTAAGTTGGCACAACCCCAACTTTGGCCTGGCAACACCCTTGCGGGGTGAGTGTTGTCGCGATTGACCATATACACTTGTACTCGCTGTTCAGGATACAAGAAAAGCTTTCGACCTACTTGTTATACATCCGAAGCGCTCGTCAACAGTGCGGGCTGCCATAATCCAGTCAGCCTCATGTGGCTTCGTGCGATGCACGCGCTGTGACGTGCCTGATTGTTGAATTAGATTTTTATTGGTGCAATAACAATCTCGGCGGGATATCACTGCCCTCGGCGTTCAGCTCTGGATGCAATAAGCTGGGCAGAGCCGGAACAAGGCCCTAGGCCTCTAAGCAGGGGCTGCATGTTTACTCCAACATGAGCGGAAGGAGGGAGCTACATGTGCGGGTACGGTATGGCATGGCATGCGCCAGTCGCTTCTTGACAGACAGCAGCAGTGCTACCGAACGTGGCAATAGCTGCTTGCAGCGGCAGCTAAACACATTCTAAGCAGCAACGCATTGCCACCATTGATATAAGCAGGACAAGCTCCTGAAGCACAGCCAAGCAGCAATGTTTTTGCTGAGCAGGGATGCTGGTACTGCTGCTACTGCTGCCTGCAGGTGCGGGGAGTGGATGAGCTGCGTGTTCCAGGGCAGCCCTTCCAGACGCATGACAGCTACTGCGTGTGCTCATATGGTGACAGCAATGTCAGGCCGCGGACACTTGTGGTGGAGGACAGTGCCTCTCCACAGTGGAATGAGGTGGGTCGTGTGCATGTTCAGGCGCAAGTACTCTTGCATGCATCATAGCTGTTGCGTGCATCAGCAGACCGAAGATCGACGTGCACCTCTTGACTCCAGCAGGACAATACCAAAGTTGTACCGCTAGCAGTGCCGTAGCAAGCATCAGTCCACAGATGCTTGCCTGCTTCATGGGCCAGAGCGCAGCACATGCACGAGCCACGTCAGAAGGCAGCACATGTTGACATGTTCAGCTGCAGTATAGGATCTTCCATGTACTTACAATTGTAGATGCCAGTCTTGAGATGCACATCTCCCTGCTGTGTTGTGTCTGGCACCTTGCTCCTCTTGCAGGAGTTTGTGTTTGACGCCTCTGTGCTGAGTGCGCACCATGAGCCGGTGCTGTCATTTGAGGTGTACAGCCAGGGCGGCATGGTGCTGCTGCCAGACGAGCTGCTCTTCTTCGCCTACCTGCCCCTGGAGGAGGACGGAGGCCTGCAGGACCTGCAGCAACAGCAGCAGCAGCGCCAGCAGCGCAAACAGCAGCAGCAACAGCAGTCGAACGGCCTGCAGCAGCAGCAGCCAGAAGATCTGTCGGCGCTAGCGGCACAGGCAGCTGCATCCCGCAACAGCAGCACCGCCAGGGTGCCTGGCGCACTGGCAGCTCGCGCGGCAGCTCAGGAGGCCTCTGCTGCCGCATCGTCAGCAGCGCTGCGCGGCAGCGGCAGCCCCGGCTTCAGCAGCACTGTGCAGCTGCACCAGCTGGCGCTGCTGCCTGCACAGGGCCAGCACGGCAGCAGCAGCGGCGGCGGAGGTGGCTTGCTGGGTGCTGCACGCAGCGGCACATTTGGCCGTGCTGCTGGTGGTGCTGGTGGTGGTGGTGGTGGCTCTCACGCTGCGCCTGTGAAGAGCTTCAGCAAGACGCGGCTCAAGCGCAGCACGCACGTGCGCAGTGCGGGGGAGCTTGTGGTGGAGGTGTGGTGGGTGCAGCAGCCCAGCCTGGGCAACCTAGGTGAGCAGATGCGAGCAGCGGTGATGGGCACGGCACTTGCTTGCAGGATGTAGCAGCTGCACAGAACAAGGCTCCAAGGCTAGCATGTCGACATTGCATGACATGCACAAATGGTGCAATGCGCCGTCTGAGTTGTCGTCAGCTGTGTTTCGTACAGTCTAGCCAGCACCTCCCCATGTCCTAACGCATGTCAGTCTGCACATACCAGCGCACAGCCACCAGCGACGTACCAGCGTATGGTAAGTCCCAGCCTTCCCACAGCCGCTGTCAGGTTCCTCAACTCTTCATTTGCTGCTGCTGCTGCTGCAGGCACCCCACCGCGCGTGCTGTCGTTCGTGCACCCACCAGGCGCCCCCCAGCCGCTGCCCAGCTGCAGCCACAGCAGCCTGGCCAGCCAGTGGGAGGAGCCGCCAGTTGCCTTTGTGAGGCTGCTGGTGGGCCGCATCAGCCTGGGCAGCGCTGTGGCAGCAGCAGCGGCAGCAGCACGTAATTCTGGCGATGACAGTGCGGCAGCGCAGGCCAAGACGGTGCTGAAGCAACTGCGGCTGCTGCTGAAGGGAGACGCGGCTGCTACTGCAGAGGTGCGCCGTCTGGGTGCTGGCTGCAACGTGTGCACGTACCATGCATTCAGCAGTGGTGCATGGATGCGGGTATTGCGGATGCATATCAGCGGCAAGTAGATTGGCATGCACGTGGGGTCATCGCAGAGCTATCGTTGCATGTCAGACGGACGTCAGCACTGCTTGCCTCACCAATGCTGACATGCAGCAGGAGATCTTGCGAACTGGTACCCTAGCAGACATTCCACGTGTCTGTGAGATGCAGCTGCTGACATGTGTGTGTCTGATGTGGCACCTGCAGGGACACCGCCAGCAGCAGCAGCAGCAGGAGCAGCTGCAGCCTGTGCTGTCGTCGCGCCCCACACTCGCTGACATCCACAGCACTACCAGCGTGCAGCTGTCAGTGCGGGGCGACACGCAGGACAGTGGCAGCATAGGAGGCTGGGACTGGCAGGCACTGGGGCTGGATGATGACGATGATGATGACCCACAGCAGCAGCAGCAGCAGCAGCAGCAACCTGGCGATGCTTCCTCACAGCAGCAACCCAGCAGCAGCATAGGTCAGGCTTCACCTGAGCAGCAGCAGCAGCATCCATTGCTGAGCCAGCTAGGGCAGCTGCGGCGTAAGAGCAGTGAGGCAGGCACGCCAGCTGTATCGCCACGTGCATCCAGCAGCCAGGCTGAGCAGGATGCTGAAACCCTGACAGGTGGCAGCAGCAGCAGCGGAAGCAAAAGCGAACTGGACGACATCAGTGTGCTAGATGCAGAGTTTGGGGTGCAGCAGCAGCAGCAGCATGATGAGCACCGCCTACGCCGCAGGCTGCTGCGATTCGGCCGGCAGCAGCGGCGGCTAGAACAGCAGCAGCGGCAGCAGCAGCGGCGCAGCGCGCGCAACCAGCGAGAGCGTGCGCTGCATGTCAGTGTGCGCGTGCAGCTGGGGCAGCAGCGGCCTCATTCGCTGCGGGCTGTGCCGCTGCGGCCTGACGGCACTGCAGACGTCTGCCAGGCGGCTGTGTTTGCAGTGTCACGGCCGCTGGATGAGGCGCCGATCACGTATGAGCTGGGGCTGGGGCTGGGCCCGCGTGGCGCGCCGCTGCTGTCGCTCACGTTCCAGTACAGCCTGCTGCACCTGCTGCGGCGCAGCCCCGCGCGGCCTGTGACGTGGCAGGAGTGGCGGCTGGTGGCACGATGCAACGTCAGCGGGCTGCAGGTGAGCAGGCGAGGCTGGCTATTTCGGCCCTGCTCATTGCAGTGCAGTGTACGCAGCTGTGTGGGGCAGAGCGTTTGAATGCATCTCTATGCAGCATGATGAACACAGCCAGCAACCTATCGTCAGTTGGCTCGGCTGGTGCTTGTTGCAGATAGCGTAGTGGCTTTGCATCACCTGTTCATGATTTCACCTGCAGTTTTTTGTGCGAGCCTATTTAGGTCAGAGTGTGTGCTTCCTGTAGAACACCCTTGTCCCTGCTGCATCTGAGTGTTGTCTTGTGGCATGCGCCATCCCTCTGCTGCAGGTGCCGCTGCCTGTGCTGCCAGGCTCCTACCTGGACCTGTCGGCCTTCCTGGCAGACGCGGACTGCAGAGCCGGCATGTACTGCATACCGCCTGTGTCGACAGCAGCTGCAGCAGCAGCAGCAGTGGACGACCAAGCAGCAGCAGCAGTTGCGTCCATGGCAGCACGCGCTGCAGCAGCAGAGGCTGCAGCGGCAGCGATTCCTGCAAGGCTGCGCAACGAGCCGGAAGTGGAGTCTCTCACAGACTCTGGCAACGAGGAGGAGCGCGACGACGCAGACTACAAGGCAGCACAGGACCAGCTGCTGCACGCAGGCGGTGGCAGCCACAGCAGCAGCAACGCCAGCAGTGGTGGGCTGCTGCAGGGTGTGCTGCGGCAGCGGCCGACACCCGCAGCAGCCAGCAAGCAGCTGCAGGCAGCGGCAGCCGGCAAGCAGCAGCAAGGCCTGCAGCAGCTCAAAGGGTGGGCAGCTGAGCTGTGCATGCACACGCTGTCTGCTATAATTATCTTCAGCGCACGGAACTTGCTGCTACATGCATCTTGCACCTGTGCTGTGTCACTCCAGCTGAGGCTGCTGCTAACAGTGGTCAGTTTTTTATGCGACCCTCTTGCTGCTGCTGCTGCTGCAGCCGTGCCGCTGCTGGCGTTGAGCGCATGCTGGGGCGCGTTGAGGAGGGGCTGGCGCAGGCAGTGGAGCGCCTGCCTGAGCCGGTGGCGCAGCAGGTCAAGGGCCGCTTCATCAGCAGGTGCGGCGAGGTGGGGTGCTGCATAGGACTGGTGCATTGCCTGCAGACGGTACGCTTTGCCATGCGGCGTCCTCGTCAGGAGCAGCAGGAGCAACAAGTGCATTCCATGTGCATCAGCTCGTGTGCCCGTTGCAGCGCTGCTGTAGTGTTGAGCAGGGGCTGCAGTGATATGACACACTGTTTGGCGCATGTATGCTCATGAGCTGGGCTTCATGGCATCGTGCTTGGCATGCATACTGTGGCAGAAATGATTGACAGCTGTTAAATATCTTATGCTACCACTGCATGTCATCTTTGCTGCTGCAGGCTGTTCCCCCAGACGCGCCGCTCCGAGGTATTCTCCATTGGGCAGCTGCGCGTGATGTCCAAGCCGCCAGAAGCGCACACAGCAGCTGCAACACAGCAGCAGCAGCAACAGCAGCCGTATGGCAGAGCGGTGCACTTTGAGCAGTGTGACTCTTTTGTGTTTGCTGCTGGTGTGCCTGCATCTGTCACATCTGCACATGAACGGCTGTCGCCAACACACGCAAGCATGCAGCAGCAGGGAAGCCTTGATGCCTGGCTGGCAGCCGCAGGCAGCAGCGGGGGAACTGCCCCTGGCTCGCCGCTTGGCTCTGCAGGCGGTGTGGCCAGCGGCTCAACAGGGCTGGGTTCTGCGGGCAGTGCAGTACTGCAGCAGCTACAGCAGCAGCAGCAGCAGCAGCTACAGCAGCAGCAGCAGCAGCAGGTGGGGCCGCTGGACGACCATCCCAACCTTGCCACTGCTGGCGGCCCCGGGTCTGCGCCACTGGGGGTGCTGCAGATCACCCTGCAGGTGAGGCGGCGGAGTATTGACATCAGCTGCCAGGATCGATAAGAACATGCCTTACGACAAGAGCATGCTGACCACGAAGGGATCAGCAAGGCAGACGTCGTTGACTGCGCATTAGAGCTTCCTAGTCGAGGAGAAGTTGAAACAGCAGCTGTGACTGGCAGACGTTGAGCATTTCAATTTCGGATCAAAGCGTGTTGTCCACATGGTAGTGTCGCATACACGTGCAGCGCGCAAGCAGCTCACACGCGCCACAGGGAGCTGGGCGGCATGTGCTTTGTCCTGCTGCTCCTCTGCTCCAGCCTGGCATACATATGTACACCGCTTGCTGCACCTGCTGCTTTTCCCCCGTACAGGCGCTCAGCCTGCGCAGCCGCGCTGGCAGCTCAGGGCTGCAGCTGCTGATGCGCTGCGGGCCGCACTGGCTGCAGCTGCAGCAGCCTGCGCTGCCGCTCACCTTCTACAACAGCAGCGGCGCAGGCGGCGCCTCTGTCACCAGCGGCGCCAGCACCACAGATGGCAGCATGGCCAGCAGGGTGCCTCCCGTGCAGGTGGGCTATCGCTTGCCAGGGTCCTAAGCGTATTGGCTTGAATGTTACATCGTGGTGAGATTATGTGTTACATGTGCATCTGCCCACACGTGCAAGACACCGCCGGAACATGCTGTGTTGCCTGCTGTTGCGTGTGCTGCAGGTGCTGCTTCCTGTGTACGGCAGCAGCTGCCTGGTGGCGGTGCTGGTGCACAGGCGCGGCCACGCGGTGGGGCGCTGCGTGTTCAAGCTGTACGGGCTGATGCCGCTGCTGCTGAGGGACCACAGCAAGTCGCTCACGCTGTACAGGTGCGGCTGCGGCGCCTGCATGCGGTGCACGCGCATGTCTTGGTTGGCTGGGAGGTGCAAATGCAGTTCTCGTTCTGCTGGTTTTTACGGGGCACAGCTGGCAAGATTTAGGTGCTGGAAGGCCTGTGCTTGCATGAATGCAGCCAGCAGCCGCTTGCAACTGTTCAGGTCTATGGCTACACACGCACGGCAGTTACAGCTTCCCCATGCTCGTTTCAGACTTTCCCGCCATGGCCTGCGGCACGCCACCTGACCTGGGCATGCCACTTCGATTGCTGCTCCACACCTGACACCTCCTCTGCCTCCTCCTGCCCTGCAGTGACAAGCGCGGCAGTGGCGGCCAGCGCATCATCGCGGGCAGCATGCTGCTGCGCCTGGCAGCGGGCCCACCCCCCGGCTACAGCAGGCCTGGCGCTGTGCTGCGGCTGGCCTACTCCTACCTCATCACGCCACACACGCTGGAGCTGCACACCAGCGGCGTGCTGGCCAGCATGAGCAGGGACAAGCGCGACGACGCTGCGGGGCACATCGTCACGGAGTGGCTGCGCGGTGCTGCGGGGCGCGGCGAGCACCCGCTGCCTGAGGCGCTGGTGGGGCAGGTGAGGCCGGTGCTGCGGGTGATACACATTGCTGCTGTGAATGAGTGGGCCGGCGCACCTGTTGTGCAGGTGCCTTACTGCACAGGTAGGTGAGGCCGGTGCTGTGATGGTGGGCATTGTTACCATGATTGTGTGCAAGTGCAGCACTGCACTGGCTAGCTATAGATTGGCCCCTGCATGCGTGTGATCGTGAGTGCCTGACCTGGTGCTTGACTGGCTGTTTGCCTGGCCTGCCGCTGCTGTCCCTGCCTGCTCCGTCCCCCTGCCTCCTCCCTGCCTGTGCAGCTGGTGTCCACCGGGCGTGGCCACGTAAGCAGCAGCCGCATGCGCGGCCACGTGCACCGCATCAAGGCGGTGCTGCTGGACTGGCTGCCGCGGCGGCTGGACCCGCTGGCCTTCTACCACTGGCGGCGGCCGCTGCAGAACCTGCTGTTCCTGTGGCTGCTGAGCCACCTGTGCCTGTACCCGGGGCGCTGGCTGTTCTGCATGGCGGTGATCGTGACGCTGGTGCTGCTGCGGCGCATCGCCATCCAGGTGGGGGCAAGTTGCAGGCGTTGGGCAGTTGAGCATGGCAATTGTGCGGCTAGATGCAATAGGTATGCCGCATTAGACAGCAGGATTTGCAGGTGTTGGCAAACGGCTGGTGCCGTGTGTCCATGCCAGTGCGCGTGTGCTGTGCGTTGTGTTCTACGCTAGCAGTGCTGTAGGTCTGGGAACAGAGATTGCAAGGTGGTGGATATGACTTCACTCAGCTGCTGCCAACCGTGTTATATTTGCTGTTTCTGCAGATCCGCCGTGGCGTGTTGGGCTTTGAGCTGGAGCAGCTGCCCCCAGACATGGCTGAGGCAGCAGGCCTGCCGCAGCAGCAGCAGCAACGCAACAGTCAAGCAGCTGGCGCTGATGGCGCTGACGAGCATGACTTCACGTGGCAGCTGCACTCGCTGCGCAGCAGCGGGCTGGGTGACCGGCAGCGCTACAAGGAGGCTGCTGACCGGCTGCGCAACAAGCTGGCGGCAGTGAGGGCACACAACCATCACAGCAAGGTGAGCACTGGCAGCGGGTGTTTGGAACGGAAGCAGCGGGTGTGAACACATGCTGCCTTTGAGCATGTCAAGCACAGCAGCAACAGCAGCAGCAGAGTGTGTGTCCACTGTACACATGCCATGACAGTGGTGCGCAAGGTTCTGACTGGGCTGGTGATGCCCACTTCTAGCAGCGTTGTTGTGCCTGAGGGTGGTATAACCCGGCATGCAGCAGGCTGAGCTGAGTGTCTCCGTCACCTCGTATTCTCTTGCAGCATGCCTGATACAGCCATGGCTCTAAGCACACTTCTGCTGCATGTATGCTGCACACTGCAGGACGGAGACTTCAGCAATGGCAACGGCCACCCCAGCAGCCCCCTGCCTGGCCGTGCCGGCAGCCCTGCTGCTGCTGCTGGCGCTGCCTTCCCCAAGAGCCTTGAGGAGCTGCGCGACCAGCTGGAGGCAGGCACGCTCAACATGGACGCACTGGACCTGGACGCAGCGGCAAAGCAGCTGCTGAGCATGGGCGGCCTGCTCAAGCTGGCCCGCCAGCACAGCGCGTACGCGCTCGACTACCTGCTGCTGCTGCAGAACATGCTGGACGATGCAGCAGGGTTTGTGGAGGGGCTGTACGCGATGCTGACAGCGCAGGACCCGCTGGCTGCGCTGCTGTTTTGTGTGATCTTTCTGAGCTCTGGCTGCTTCTGCTGCATGTTTGGGCTGGGCGCGGGCGTGTACGTGGTGTTGTGCGTGCTGCTGCGGCCGCCGGTGCTGCGCGGCGTGCCTGGCGTGTTTGGCTGGAAGGCGCTGCTCGCCAACCTGCCCAGCAGGAGCGTGGACGAGTTGATGGCAGCTTGATACTGACAAAAAGGGGGGTGGGCATGTCACAGCGGTTGAACATCTGCATTTCAGGACTGCTTACGGCACAGCACTGCTGTGACTCAGAGGGGCGTCGTGCATACCTGAGGGATTGGCATTTTTCCCGCTTTTGGCTTGGTGATTGTGGCCCTTGTGCATTTCATCTGGATGGGGTTGTAAATGTGTTGGAGTGATTGTGTTGTCTGGTGTCATCTGTGCAGTACCGCAGCCCCCTTCCCTGAAGTTGGGTGCAGGGTTACATCACCCTGAATGCCTTTGTATACTCTATGTACGTGTGGATGCAGGTTTGTGCTTGCTGTTCATCGCTTGCCTATGTACATTCTGTCCTGTTGTCAGACGTGTCGCACTGTTGAACCTACAGGTTGAAATTCAGGTTCAATCGGCGAGTCCAGCATCTGTCGCGCCGGCGCGCCGGCAGTTATCACAGCAATGGACAGCGTGGGATTGTGTTTTACTTTGTGGATAGTCCGCCTGGTGGCGCCTGGTGGATCATATCGTACTTTGAGACATCTGTGCTACGGCAGAAAGTGTAACACTTACTTCAAGGTACAGCAGTACGGGCTCTTTGTTAGACCATGGCGCTGGCCGGCATAGGTACAACTAAAATGCAGCCAGCTGGCTTCAAGCCAAGCTTCAAGCCCGTTGAACGGTAACATTTGCCAACGGTGATGAAGACTCTTCCTGATGAAGACTCTTCCTGATGAACAGTGTTTACTTCTATAACTTGAGGCTATGGCAAACCGAAATAGAGGTAGTCTGATTACTATGGAAATCCTTGCCGTTGTAAACATCGCACTGTGACCTGCCTGGTTGTGCGGCATATGGGGTTAATTTGCCAATGCGGAACAGCTTGAGTGTCCCAGACCTGCCATGAGCCTGTTGGGTACCTCACGTGTCACTATCCTGTACCGTACAGAGAGTCTCAACTGCCAGCTGTTGCAGACCCTGCCTGTCATACAGCCCAGCCAGCATCATCAGACCCTGCTGCGTGCCACGCATAAAGCCGCTTCACAGGCTGTTGCCCTTCTCCAGCATGACAGCACAGGCAGCTGCCAGCTGGTCCACGATGGAGCTGGGTCCAGCGCCTGAACGTGCTCGCCATGATTGGCTGCAAAGTGCCACCACTGAAAGCCTGAATGTTCATGACGACCAGCTGAACACACTGTGTTTGGTGGCTCCGTCACGGCAGCTGATGCGGAGCCACTTCAAGGGCGCTCCAGTACCAGTGGCGCCAGCTGTGCCTTGGGCAGGTCAGCGGCAGCACCGCGACTTGGCGGCAGCACATTTGAGCGGAACATACCTGCACAGGACGTGGACATGCAGAGCAAATTGCAGATGCCAAGACAACAGCCTTTATATGAAAGGTTTGCAATGTACTGGTATGCTTGGGCAGAAGTCCCACTTCGACTCAGTGAGTGACTGCTGTAGTCCAGCAGCCGCAGGGCCTCCTGCCCGACATGGCGGAAGCAGTACTAGTTTGATTTGCAATCATGTTTGGGCTGCCATCAGCAAGGCCCTACAGTGTAGGCAATCCTGCACTGCAGGCTTGCGACAAGCAACTTCTGCCCAGTCAAGTGACAGCGCTAATCACCTAGGACGTTGCCTGGCGGGCTGTAGCGGCACGTGACGAGTGTGCCAGCATCCCATGATGTGCCGTTGATCCCACGCCCGCAGCGCTGAATGGCGCAGCCCAGGTTGGTTGACGACATCCACACCACCTGCAGCTCAAGCAGCGCATACAAACACACGCTCGTCAGCTGACCATGCACCTTGTAGCAGGGGCATGTGTGCTCAACAGCACAGCATGGCTTTCTGACAGCGCCCAGCTAGCAGCTGCTGCAACGCACGTGTTACATGTCGGCAACGGTGCTTTGGCACAGCACACCACCCTCAGCAAACTGCACACATGGGCGCCGCTGCATGAAACTGATCGACACGTCTACTGTCAGGTCACCTGCGTGAAGCTGCCGGTGTCGCTGGAGTAGCCTGGGCTGCTGAAGTTGTACCTGGCACTGCCCTGGTACCTGCAGCGGCAGATGATCGAATGACATGCAGTTATTGCCTCTGATATTGATGCTGGCCAAAAGCTGCAAGTATGGCGCATTGCCTTTGCCGCCATTGCTTGGTATGGCGCTGTCAGCAGCATAGCTGTTTGATGACTGCACTCTGCCATAGCATTGCTATCTTTGCTGCACATTGCTGCAGCAAAACGATTAGTCGTCATTGCTCCCAGCAGCAGCTCACCACAGCTGTACAGCTGTTGACAGCAAGGCGTCGTGTGGGCTGTTGGTGAGCATGGTGATGAACAGGTTCTCTGCAGCATAGCAGGGTCAGCAGTGCCCCTGTTGGTCATGCATACACAACAACTGCAGTGCACGCCCTGCTGAATCACTGCTTCGAATCATAATTATACGTTGCAGTGCGCTATTCTGTGTTCAGCGGTGTGCTGCATGTCATCTGAGATGGCACATAGCCTCCATGTAAATCCACCTCTGATGCAACCGGCACTGCCGGCTGGCAGCTGTAATGCGCAAGGGGGCCCAGGAAGGAACTGCCATGATCGCTACTGAACCTGTTTGCATCAGCAGCTGGCAGTAGCACTGCAATTTGTCTGCATAGAAGGCACCCTGTATGTTTGTGGCTGCTATTACATGGTAAATGATGATAAATGATGCTGTTACAAGCGTATCTGACAACACCAAGCTGCCCTGCCAGCACTGCTGCACTTCAGCTGCCACATCTCGTAGTCTGACCTCCGGAGTTTTCATTGGCTGCGTCCGGCTCAAAGCTGCACTTCCTGGCATACGCTGCTGCTGCTCGTGCTAGCTGTTCGTCCCACACCAGCGGCCCAGCACTGTGGCGCGCACGCAGTGCATTGTGCGAGTCTGTCACATTTTGCTTCCCTGCAACATCCGGCAAGATGCTCGGTAGTGCTGCTGATGGCACCGCTCTGGGATGCTGCTGCTTTTGCTTCGTCCATGCGGCGGTGCTGTGTCTCAGCTGTGCAGAGGTCCGTGCAGGCGCTGCCGCTGCTGCTGTCTGTGGTGCTGCGGGCAGAGTCATGGCATGCTGCAGGCTGTCAAAGCTTGCAGAAACACATAGGCAGTATCGAGCAACACCACAAGAGCCAGTGCAATGCTGAAATCTGCAGGCTATGCTGGAGCAGATCAAAGAGATAGCTAGCACTGCTTGATGATGCAGCAGAAGCAGCGGCAACAGCAGCCACAGCAGCAGCACTGATGACTCTGCGTTTGCTCCAAAGGTCATTGCTCTCACCTAGAGGCAATCCATTGATAACTAGAGCTGTTGCCAATAGCGAAACTAAGACTCCTAGCGGTCTCATGACAACGGCGGGACCCGCAGGCGCGCGGTGGCTGCGTGCACGACGTCGACGTAGGCGTGTTGATGCGATTGATGCAGACGTTTACAGCAGCAGATATATGTCTAGTCAATAAAACGTTTACGAATTTTTTTTGTCAGCATGCCCTAATGATTATAGGCAGGTCGGCAGGTCTTGTGCAGCAGCGAGCCACTCATTCGACCCAGCGTGCGACGAGAAGAAACAAACGAGCTGTCGATGCATTGCACATTGGCAAGCATGTAACAGTAGAAAATAAATTCGCACGGCGTCGACGTGGTTTACAGAGAATGTGACAGCAGCAGCTGCTGCAGCACCTGCCACTGCAGCCAACCACTGCTGTACAGCACAGCAGATGTGTGGACAAGCGAATACAACACATGCGCTGCATGGCAACAGACAACCGCCAGACAAGTGATTATCTTGCACCATCCAATGCCAGCAATAACTCCGACACAGCAAGCTGGCTGTGCATCATGGCTGGCCACTGGCGGCTAGTGATGCAATGTGCTGACAGTGCTGCAAGCAGTGTGCAGTTGGCCATCGTCACATAGGCACCCCTTGCCGAGGTCTGAAGCCACAGTGCGCTACAAATCCGCCTAGCAGGACATGCATCGTGCACATGGCTGCATCATGATGACTCATCGCGCGGCACGCGGGGACAGCTGTGTACGCAATACCAACCACAACTGTGCAACAGCTGCTCAACCGACCAATCCGACGCAAATGCAGCCTCTTCAAGGGGCACTCATAGTCATTTGCAGCAGCAACACATGATGGTCTTGGCTTACAGACAACTGACCACGGATGCCCGCCATGATGCACACACAGCCAACCCTGGCCCAGTGTGCTAGCTGCACACTGCAATTGCGCCACGCACCTGCAACCATCAGCTGCCCGCTGTTGAGGTAGGGCTATGCAGTGCCCGCTGCTGCACATAAGCCTCCACAACTATAATGCACAGCACAGCAGGCAGCAACAGCTCATTGCAGCCAAGATGACCCTGAGCAAACCAGGCACTTCACCATGCTTGGAACGTGATGCATCGCACGCTGGCCTGATAGATGCATCATCATCAAGCTGAGGTTGTCAATACGGAGGCGCTGCCGCTGAGCGAAGCATGCTCCTGCTACGCTGCAGCCCCCAGCCATGCGTACACCGCTCCACACCGTCCCCAGCCAGCCTCAGCAATGCAACTCTGATGAAGTCGTGTTGTGCGCGTGTAGCTGCTGGGCCTACGCCTCCTCTCCCATTGCAAAGCACAAGCCAGCAGGCCCCACTGTGCCAGACCAGGGGGCTCCACAGTGTGGGCTTGCAGAATGGCGAGGCCAACTTACACAAAGACACCGAGATCAAAAGTTTCTCATTTTGCTGTGTAGAGCAGACATGCCAGCCTACAATGCGCTGCGCCTACACCTCCCGTGCTCCTTATCATCCAGCATTCCCGCCACCAATATGGTACACAGCACCCACGCGACTTGTATCAGCAAAACCAACATGCGTTAGGAGCGGCTGCGCCTGCGTCGTGCTTGCTCCTGCTGCTCGGCCATCCTCGCCACGCATATGAGCAAGTAAGGGCGACATAAGCTGCCTGCTTCAACAATGAATGCTGCACACTTTCAGAACGGGCTGCGCCTGCGTCGCGCACGCTCCTGCTCCTCCGCCTCCACCTCGCGGGCCAGGTCCTCCAGGGAGAAGCCGCGCGGCAGCGCAGGCTGGTAGCCCGGCAGCTCAGGGTCGTCCAGCAGCGTCTGCAGGGAAGGCAGGAAAACGGCAGCAGCGGCAGCAGCAGCAGCAGGAGCAGCAGCGTAAGAATGTGGTGTGTTAAACACCATTGTGACTGCAGACATGCAGGCTGCCAGTGTAGCAGATCAGGTTGAGACAGCAAAACGTGTTCAGTGCACAGATGTGCGCAACTAAAGATGGGGCAGACACACTGGAAGTCAAGCGCGCTGTACAGCGCCATGCTGCTGCTGCTGCATTGCTGCCACCAGCCGCCCACCTGGTCGTACAGCTGCTTGTCGTATGGCCTGGGGTCGTTCAGGTCGATCTCGTACCTGGCAGGGCAGCAGGCAGCCACGCAAGCAGAGCGGACAGGGTGAAGCAGGCATCAGGCCATGTGGTTTATGCCAGGCAGTTGCCACGGATGCAGCACGACAAACTTTATAGAGACAGGGGGCTACTCCTCAGCAGCCGGATTTCTGTGCTTCGTTTGCCCACTGCTTTCACCCGCAGAATATTCCAGGGGCTGCAGCTGGTCGGTACCCAGTGCCCTGCTGGCGCACCTGTTGACGTCGTAGCTCCCCTGCTTGCCCATGAGCCGTGCGAAAGGGTTGTCGGGCGGCGCCAGCTGTACGCCTTCCACCAGCTCACCAGGCGGCACAAACTGAGCAGCAGGCGGCAGCAGCAGCAGCAGCAGCGGCGGCGGCGGCAAGGCGCAGGTTGAGAACAGCACACAATTGCATAAGCACGTCAACGACACAGCATGTTCTCATGCTGCTAGGAGCACGCCAAACAACAAGCAAGCTCTCGCCATACATGCAAGTGCCCGGGCCACCTGTCACGTTGCTGCCTTTGCGCACATGTTGAGGCCTGGTGGCAGTGTGCCATCATAAAGTGAGATGGCAGACACGGCACCAAGCACGAAACACAGAAGCAACACAAACCTGGGCGATGCTGAATATGGGCAGGCCTAATGTCGCCACATCAGATGGAGCGTACCAGCAGCACCATTGCAGCACATGAAAAGACAGCCAAATAGTGCAGTGCAGCGAGTCGCTCCCCACCCTCACATTGCCTGATGTTGCCAGCCCTGTTGAAGCATACCAGCAACATAGTTGCAGCGCATGAAGGGACAGCCTAATAGCACAGTGCAGCAAGCTGCGCACCACCTTCACCTTGCCGTCCTCATCGATCATGCCGCATGTATAGTGTGTGGGCTGCATCTGCTCCTTGCGTTGACTGGTCTATGCCATCATGTATCAGGTGCATGTTGACGTTTGACCCGGAACAGCATTGATTTGATTTGAACAAGAGCCGAAACTTCCAACTGGGCTATGTGCAGTGCTAGGGAGTGGTGTTGCTCACCTTGCCGTCCTTGTCGATCATGCCGCTGCCTGGTGGCAGCTGTATGCTGCTGCCGTCAGCCATGCCCACCACGGTCACCTCCCTGTCCAGCTTCATGCCAGCAATCTCGCTGATCTGCAGGCGCGGCAGCAGCAGGCACGACAACAGCCTCAAGCCTTAGTGACCAGCACTTGGGTTCGCCTGTCCAAATGTGCATGGCCTGCTGGCGAAGTTTCACTCCCCCTGGTGAACACCCCCCACTTTGTACATACAAATGAACAGCAGTTGCACACTGCAAATATGGCTGTTGCAAGCGACTGTACTGTGGTGACCTCAGGTCATGCCGTGGCATGTGGTGACGCATTCCCAGCTGGGCTACACAAATAGAATTGCACAGCTGTGCCACACCACCAGTGCGGCATCCTGGACAGCATGCAGCTGCGCCACGCACCTTGAAGCGCTGCATCTGGCTGATGTTGCCGATTGGCGTGATGGCCCGCTGGCCCTGCTCGTCCCGGTAGATGTTGAACAGGTTGCCCTGAGGGTCAAGCTGCAGGAGCAGGTGCGGCGCCAGTCAGAGACAAGCACCAACAGCAGCGGCGGCAGCAGCAGTAGAAGGTCACGCTAAAGTGGCAGAGTCGCAAGACGACAAGATGCCCTGGGGTCAAGCTGCAACCCGAGCCCAACCTTCACCCTACCTGGTCACCGCTGCTTCCATCTATCACGCACTGCCTAAACATGCCCCCCCCCCCCGAAAAACAAACACGCCCCCACTCACCGCATACACGCCCACTTGCGGGTTGCCGCTGTCATAGTACAGGTCGCCCGCCTGGTCGATCACAAACACGCGCCCGGCAGGGTCCACCGCTGAGGCCACCCAGTTGCCCTGCGGCGTGCGTGCGTACACAAACTCCTCGGGCGCTATGTCTGTGTAGCCCGCCAGCTGGAAGGGGAAGTCGGGTGGGGGGGTGCCGATGTCCACGGGTGGCAGCACCTCTGCAGCACAGGCGGGCAGAGAAGGGAAGGAGATGAGGGTCCTCTGGACTCCACAGGAGCATGACAGAAAGTTTCAACACGGGACAATGCCAGATCATTGGCAGGAGCAGGCACTCTGAGAACGGCCGTTTCACGGACGCGGACGCATGTGGCACGTATTATTGTGAGGGGCAGCACAACACGTCCTCAAAGAGCGAGGCAGCGCAGGACAGGGCAGAGCAAAGAATGTGCATGCCGTAACAAACCCCAGCGCTCCAATGCTGTGAGCTGACAACGCGTGACACTGCTACCGGCCAAGACACCAGTGCGTCTCTTGACACATGATGCTGCCAGGCTGGCGTCACAGCTGCTGGTGTCAGCATGCCCGTGGCGTCATACCCATGCTGTGGGTACATGGCCTGGGTCTGGGCACAGCAGCCACTCTCAGCTACTGCCAGCCCCTCTGAGCTCCTGCACGAGTGCTGCTGTCCGGCAGAGCATTGCAACGCATGCCTGCTGCCCGCATTTGCTGCCTGCTTGCTGCACCTGCTTGCTGCCTGCAGCTTGGCTGCTGCTGTCCAGCTGGGAAGTTCCGTGTAAGCGTGCACCTGCCTGCTGCACCTGCCTGCTGCATCTGCCTGCTGCATCTGCCTGCTGCACCTGCTTGCTGCCTGCCTGCCTGCTGCACCTGCTTGCTGCCTGCCTGCTGCAGCTGCTGCTCACTTTTGTTCCAGAACCAGACTGCTCCTGTGCCCACCACCATGCTGATGATGATGTTGCGCCTGCTCTTGAAGGGCATCTCCAGCCAGTCCTGACCGCAGCACGGCAGCAACAGGTGCGGCGGTCAGCCGAAAGAGCAACTGCACAGATGCCACCAGCATGTGCTTGGCACAAGTCAGACATACCACAAGTTGCAGCTGCGTCTGCTGCTGCCTGAACACCTTGCGATGCATACCCCTGCATGCAGTGCCAGAGCCGGGCTGCACAGCATCTGCTGCCAGCAACACTGCAGGCTGCACTGCTGCTTCTGTGCACTCTGCATGTCCAGCAGTACAGCTGCAGCCCAGTGCAGCTGCGCGGCTGGGACCTGCTGCCTCACCAGTCCCGTCTTTGGCTGCTGCGGCGGGGGTGGTGGGGGCGGGGGTGGGCTGCCTCGTGGCGGCGCTGTGACTGGCCCCCGCTTGATGGCTGGGTCCCAGTCCAGGTCGCGCTCCACTGCTCGCCTGCGGGATATACGCGGATGGTAGCATATTCGAGTGTGGAAGGAGCGTGATATTCTCATGTTTGGAAGGAATGAGACGTTTGATCAGCCATGCTTGGCTGACTTGAGCAGCGGGTAGGGCTGCTGTGCCACGTCACGCACGACTGTATGCTTGCACACTGGTGCATCGCCTGCTTGTGCGTTGATGCGCAGACCACATCAGTGGATGTGACTAGACGGCATAGCGGATATATGCAGGCGTTGAACCCGCTTAGGCATTGCTGCAGATGGCCTTGCCTGAGCCATGCTGCTGATACTTGAAAGACAGCAGCATGAAGCGCACAAGACACAAGTGTGGCTGCCAGGCCTCATGGGGGCGTCTGCAGTCAACATATGCAATTGAAGAGAGCATCTGAGCTTCTTCCAACCCACCTAGCCACTGACAAACGCCTGTGTTGAGTGGAGTGCTGCAGCTGCGGACACCAGCAGGTGCATAGCCTGCCCTGAAGTGCTACGGCCGATCTCATTGTAATGTAAAGATGCACAAAAGTGGTTTATTCCGATGTACACACGATTCAAAGCAGCAGCAAGCAGACCAAAGTTCCCGACACCACAGTCCACGACAGACGGCGCAGTGCACTAGCAGCAAAGCACTCTCTTTACCATACATCAAAAGACCGTCAGCGTCGTTGTCGGTCCTGCCACAACCCATGTTACTGCCAGGTCACCAGTGCGCTTGCAGTGTGTCGCTGGTGCCGCGCCCCTGGAGCAGCGTTATCGACACGCAGCATCGCCTCAAATCTGAGTGCTGCCTAGAGTCCTAGCTGCGATGTCTTGGCAGTGAACTCCACCTGCACCCGAAGATCCAATGTACAGCTTACTGGCGCAGCCTGCCCCTTTACGCAGACCATATGCTCGTTTGTGGCACTTCACATGTAATCCACGGTTGCTGCGCCCTCTGCAGCAGTGTCGGCGCCAACAGCATCAAGCAGCAGGAGAAACAGCAGCAGCAGGAGCTACTGCTGCGGCCTCTGGCCCTGTTGCTGCATCAACACCTAGAGCCAGCAGCACCACTACAGATGCTTCCTTGCTCACAGCTGTCACCAACCAGCTACGCAGCACAGTGTGGGGCATCCATGCTGTACAACAGCCGTCGGCAGCAGCAGCAACAGCAGTCCCCAGCATACGCCTGGTTGCTGGGCCCAGGTCAGCACCCCGCTTGGTTGACGCAGCAGCGGTGCTGCCTCTGCCCAGCCAGCTGCTGCCTGGCGACCTGCACCCCCTCAGCCTCAGCAGCAATGCCTTCAATCTGCTGCTGCAGTCGCATCTGCTCAGCAAGGCAGCCAAACGCTCAGACGTGGGTGCGCTGCTGCTGCGTGCCTGCTGTAGTCTCGCAAGCACCTTTCGACCATTGCTTTCACAACCAGCTGCCAGTGCAAACGGTTCCCTGGGCCTGCTGTTTTTTGGCTGCCTGCCTGCTGGTGCAGCAGCAAATTCTTCCAAGATTGTCTTAGCAGCCCAAAATCCTAGACAGATGGCTGTTCACAGCTTGGGTCACTTGACAGAGAGCAGCGTTGACCTTTGTATATGCATGGCACGCAAACAAGCAGGCATGCACACTGGTTGCCACAGCCTGCACTCTCAGTCTTACTTCTGTTGCTGCAGGTGGCTGCGCTGGTGCTGTCTGCGCCCTACCTGCCCTCCCAGCTGGAGGCGTTCCACGCAAAAGCCGCCAAGGTGCAGCACAGCCTGGCAGTGCTGGTGGGGGCCAGCGAGCTGCATGTGGTGGTCTCAAAGCTGCCGTGGGAGGAGGAAGATGATCTGCCTGACGGCCAATCGAATGATGGTACTGTCAGCCTCAGGGCAGCAGCAGCAGCACAGCAGCAGCAGCAGCAGCAGCACCAGCAGGTTATGCCGGCATGGCAGCAGGTGTTGCTGGATGGCTTGGGCCAGGCCCAGCTGCTGGAGCCTGGCCAGCTGGCAGCAGTGGAGGACGCAGAAGCGGCCCTGCTGGTGCAGCAGCGGCTGTTCAGCAGCGCTGTGTGGAATGAAGCAGCGCAGCAGCTGAAGGCCAAGCACTGCCTGCTGCCCTGGCTGGCAGTGCTGGCTGTGGTGAATGGCAAGCAGCTGCGCAGCTTGAGGGGGCTGGTTGCGGCACAAGGGCTGCACCTGGCAGTGGAAGACCTGCAACAACAGCAGCAGCAGCAGCAGCCAGAGGCGTCACCAGCACGCAGTAGCAGGAGGCGACCCAAGCGCAGTCGCAAGCGCACCACCATCACCGATGATGCAGCACCAGACCACCCTGCAAAAGCAGCAGCAGCAGCAGAAGCGGCAGCAGAGGCAGCGGCAATGCTTGCCAGTGCTGGCCCTGTGCAGGAGGTGCTGCTGGTGCTGTCAAAGCAGCCTTTAGCAGCAGCAGACATAGCTGTAGCACGCCAGCAGGTGCTGGCCACCAGCAGCAGCAGCAGCAGCAGCAGTGCAGCTAAGCCGCAGCCGGCGTACCAGCCAGGCACGAGCTTGAGACTCGCTGGAGCGCGCAGCGCTAGCAGTGCCAGCAGTGCTGTCAGCGTTGTGACAGACAGCGCTGAAGCTCGGGAGGTGCTTGGAGCGCGCATGCATGTGAGTGCCCAGCCGGACAAGCCTGTGCAGAGACTGCAGCTAGGGATACAGCGCTCACATATGCTAGGAACCGTGTACATGTTGACTGCAGTCTCATATGCATCGATTAGCCGAAAACAGCTGCCTACTGTCAGCTATAGTATTGAACTATAGGGAACTAGGGCAGCTATGCACCGGCCTCACTGCTCTGCAGACCCCTGCGAGTGCGCGTGTGTGACTGATAGGTGTCTGATGCTGCCCATCGCTTGCCTGCACTGCTGCTGTAGGTCTTGCTGGGTGAGCCTTTAGGTGACGTATGGGCAGCAGCAACAGCAGCGCTGATCAGGAGCAGTAGCATCCTAGGCCAGGCTGTCAACAACATGGTAGCAGCAGCAGCAGGGCAAGCCGGCAGCAGCAGCAGCAGCAGGTGGCCCAGCGCTGCGCCTGAGCTGCTGGCGCTGTCAGGGCCTGGCCTGAGCCTGCAGGATGCTCAGCATCTGATGGCTCAGCAGGCCGTGGAGGACACAAGAGCAGCAGCAGCAGCAGGCATTCCTGTGCCAACAGCCACAGCGGTGCAGCAGTTGGTGAAGAAGAAGCGCAAGGGGCTGCAGGTCTGGGCCTGGCTGTACAGTGTAGCAGCTGCTGCAGAGGACTCACGGCAGGTAACAGTAGGCGGGTTGCTGAATGGGGCAACCACCGGCAACGGCAGCAGCAGCAGCAGTGTAGAGCCTCCATTGGCGCCATCACGCATGCGGCGCAGGAGGACAACCAAGCAGCGCAGCAACAAGACGAACAGCGCAAGCGGTGTGAATGCAGACCAGCAGGAGCCAGCAGCTGCTGATGCACCTGAGTCTGTGCATGCGAGCAGCTACAGCCGTGTAGCTGACGCAGTGCTGGTGCTGAGTTGGCGGCAGCTGCAGCTGCCCCAGCATTACCCCCAGTGGGGCCGACTGATGCAGCAGCAGCAGCTGTGCGCGGAATGGCAGGGGCCTGCTGGCAGTGCAGGGGCAGCACAGGCAGGTGGCGGTGCAGACAAGGCAGCAGGGGCAGTAGTTGCTTTACCCGATGCTGCCGGTCAGCAGCATGCAGTGTGCACACAGGCTGCAGCACCAGCCCTTGCAGCAGCAGCCATCAATGAAGATAGGAGCCAGCACTTGCCATGCAGCGTGCGGTTGCATCACAGCAGCAGCTCGCAGTCATGGCCGGGTGGTGCCAACTTGGCACTGCTGCGGCAGCGCAGCAAGCAGCGCCTGCTGTTTGGGGCTGACCAGTGCCACTGAGCACAGGCGCAGCCACGCCACAGGCAGCTTTTTCTTGAGCATGCGTTGTTACCACTCACAGAACAGCATGGAGGGAGCCTTGCGTCGTGCACATGAAGGCGACTGTGCCAGGTGTGCATTGCTCCAGATCCTAGGATCTGCAGCAGGTGATGTCAATGTTGTGGTGTGGCTGTTGAGCGCAATGTGTGTTCTTTGCTGCCAGAACAGCCACCAACATTTACTGCAAGCAAGTACCAATGATGCTTGAAAGCTTGTATTCTGCTTGGCACAGACTTTGCCAGCCCAAAACAGCCGCACAGTGGCACAAGCCAGCAGAATCAAGTGGCTGTACCAAGCAGTTGTGCGACACGGCGTCTCTCATTCTTTGGCGCTCAAACATACTCATGCACCTGCTGACTCTGCCCGTGCGTGCTGTGCAGGCGGCCTGGCCTGGCACCGCCGGTGCAGCTTCGGAAGATGGCAGATTATGCATTACATTACATTACATTACATACTCCACCCAACAAGGAGTGGGAACCCCATTAGGAGCCAACGAGAGGCTCATAGGGGGATTATGCACTGGTAACTGAGCAGACACTCAGTGTGTGCTTGATGCTGAAGCAGCCTGCTGTTTCTGCCAGAGACGTGGGACACGTGTGCAGAACTGCAGTGCCCCCATTATGTTGCCATCATGGCATGTCACATCTCTCACGTCTCTGGCAGAAACAGCAGTGACGAGCGGCTGTGTGCTGCATATGAGACCCGACAGCTGAAGGGCTGTGCTGTGACAGCAGTCACTGCTTGGCTTGACGGCTTCAAGCCGGATCGGATGTGTTACCTGTTCAGAGCTGTTTGCCCCCGGGCACCTGATTACAATGTGGCATACAGCAGAACATCGGCAGTTTGTGGGGCCCGGCCAGTGCAGCTACTAGCGCGGCGGCGCTGGTAACAAGGACATGTGCTCATCAGCCGCCGCACAGAGTACGAGCACATGCTAGTTCGAAGGATACCAACCTGGTCGTCAATTGCCTCACCCTTGATAATAACACGGTTCTACATATGTAGCCAGCAGGCCAGTGTGTGTTTGGCGTGGGCACGCAACAGCCGCAGTGCGGCATCATGCCACGGTGGCAGCAGCACTGCTGCGGGCTGGCAGCGCAGCGCAAGCTTGCCTTAAGGCCTGAGGAGCCATGTCTACGAAATATATAGCCTATATCATATGATATGACGAAAGAAACTGCATCAAGAAACTGCAGAAAGTCACGAAGGGCTGAATACGATGTTCGACTTCAGCCGAGTCTGAGCACAAGGCAGGTGACTCTCACAATAGACGCAGCTACTAGTAGTACTTGAAGTGATTTGTTACATATCCGATATGGTTGGGCCAACCAACGAGCGCCACATGAAGGCCCACAAAGCTTTGGAAGCACGCATTCAATGCGAATCCTGACGATGCAACTGCACTGCTGGTTGAAAGCAGCAGGGAAAGACAATGCTGTCAGCATTGTCAAGTGATGCTGTCATAATAATAATGATAATAATAATCCATGTAAGCCATACCTTTCGGCATCGGCACCGCGCCTCGACCCCTGGGGAGGCGGAAATCGGACAACTATTATTCGCTCTATTATCGGTGTAAGGTAAACCACCCAAACCCTTACACTCCCACTAGGCAGCATGCGGGGGGCTACCCCGTACGGTGGACTGCATACCTAGCAGGGCTGGTGTGTATTTAGGTTAGGAGCGGAAGAAAGAGGGAGCACTGCTCCATTGTGTTTGCAAATATTACGCACATCCCAAGCTTGGACAAGATACTCAGCAATGCTCCTAGATATCAGTCGGCACACCCCCCTACTACCCCAAATATCATCAGAAACAAAACGCAACAACTTGGTGGATGCATCAGTCAACGACAACACATTGCGCAATTTTTCAGCGCCGCAAGCAACATCACGCAAAACAGACCGAATTTCATCAAGCATAGTATCCCTCTGAGCAGAAGTAGCGGGACAATCAAACATCAGATGTGACAAAGACTCAACACCCTGACCACAAGCAGGACATGCTGTGTTAGAATCAGCTCTGCTGCCACCATAACGACTGGTACGCTCATGCACGCAAAGACAGCCCATTCGAACACGCATCAGCAACTCAATACCACGCGTTGGCGCACCAGAACACAAAAAGGGCCTAGCCCTTTTAAAACGCATGGCATCAGCATGTGTAGGGTGCATGCGTGATGTAACGGCTCAAAGTAGAGTGCTGCAGTGATTCACAAACAATTGTGTCTGCATGCGGCTTCCTGACCTGACGGTTGATGTGATTCTTGCACGCATTAGCTCGATCAGCCGCCGCCTCAACATCCTCACCATACTTGCAAAGCAAACTCTGCACATACTTATGCCAAGGTGTCACCGCAACAGCACCACTAGGGTGCTTCCACTCAGCTGAAAACACCTGATGTGGCAACCGACAGTTCTGCATACGCTGAACCCTAAAGTAATACTCCATCGCCCTCTGATGAAGCCACATGTGCAATGGCTTCACACCCCATTCAGCCAGAACAAGTGAAGTGCAAGGGCGCTCCTTGCCACAACGCATTGAGCACTTGATGATGTCAGTCTGCACTTTGTCAATCTGTTGCAGTTGCCTTGCAGTTGACGGAAACCAGACCTCGCTGCCATATTCAACAATCGGGCGAACGCATGTAAGCAGAATGATACGCTTTACTTCCACGCTGATGAGCCGGCTCTTCCAGACTGGCATGAGCCCACCCTTCACACGATGCACTTTTGCCAACATCTTCTCAAAGTGCGTATTCCAGTTGCAGGCATTGTTGAACCACAGGCCAAGGTAGCAGTACTCTGATACAACAGGCACAGGCACACCGTTCCAAACGATGCCAGAATCAGCAAACTGGCTGGGCTGTCTAGCTGGTGAGACATGCATGACAGCAGACTTCAAGCTATTCAGCTTGAACCGCCACTTACAACTGTATTCATAAACTGTTGCAGCCGCAGCCTGAACCTCAGCCAGAGATCCGCACACAGCAACAAAGTCATCAGCCTGCCCAACAACATACAAACGATCGAGAGCATCAAAAACCTTGCTCACATGTGTGCATGGCCGTGGCATCGCCACGGGTGTCACGCTAGTTTAGGTTATGATGAGGTTACATTGGTCTGCTCAGGCGCCTACGGCGCAACGAAGACCTGGTAAACAGGATTTCAGAGGCTCAAAAACAGTATGCTGCTGCCTATACAAGCAACGCACAACCTCTGAAGGCAGCCGGTTCTGGCAGTAGCATTCAACTAGTGTTGATAACTGCAGAGCCTTATACAGATAGAAAGCATGTATGGTCATGGCACACAGGATCTCAGCTGCAGCTGCAGCATGTTATCTGATATTGAAGGTCAGTCAACGCCGTATGACACGCATGCCATTTCCTGAAATCAAAACAACATGCCATGACATGAACGGTTGTAGCGTTAGTAACAAGGTACGTGCTGTGTTTGGTATTTTAATGGTAACTGCAAAATCAGTCAAAGCCTCCCAAAATGAGGCTTTTGCAGCACGTATTGCTACTGTTTCAATCATGTCTGGCACATTGAGGTGGGAGGATACAGCCCAAGCTGTCCTACGGCCATGTTCAAAAGCATGCACTGCGGCTAGGCAGACCATGTCCCACACTAGGCGGTGCAACCGTCTGTGTGGTGGACGTGCAAGCCATATAGCAGAACATGGGATACGGGAACCAGCAGGTAACAAACCAAAGATCAAAAGCTGGCTTTCGATCTCACGCCTCACAGCTACAGCCACAGGACATGACCAAAAATGATGCTCAACACCAGGACTGAGCGCACCACAGACAACACAAGGGGTGTGTAGTCCCATACGTTGAGCAGTAGGAAATGCATTTAAAGTCAATCTCCAAGCTGCATCCTTGTACATGTTTGCAACACGCAGATTCCACCATCTGTGCAACACCGATGTAACAGGAGGCAGATAAATATGCTGCTGGTTATTTAGCCAGCAATCGACGGAGTCCTGCGGAGCGTCGCAAGGACATGGCTCAGGTTCGAACCTGCGACTTCTCGGCCTCAATCCGACCATAACCACCACTACGCCACGTGTTTAAAGTGATGCTGTCATGACTAAGCACCATGTGCAGAATTGCGCTGAGCCACTACACCAGGCCACGCCTGCCGGCTGTCTCTGTGACCGTCAGCCTGACCAGTCGTCTGTCGCAACAAACAAGAAGACATGCAGACCACAGGAAGACCACGCCTTGAACACAGCGCTGCTGCACATGGCAAACGGCCAAACCTACGATGATTATGCAAATGAGTACACGAAAGTGCCTAGCGCCTTTGAAGGATGCGCCACTGCTGAAACTGCAAACACCTGCAGCCCACAGCAGCATGTGCTCCATGCAGCAGCAAGCTGCCACCGACATTTGCACTGTAAGCCAAGTAATGTACTACTCGGAGCAAAAGCTAAAGCCAGAGCCGCGGTTTGGCTGTGCTACAACTGAACCCTGCTGCTGCTGCAGGTACAACACTCCTTCTCCTGGATCTGGATCTCTCGAGGCAAAGCTGTCAGCGTGTGCTGACAACCAACTGCCTGGCACAAAACTACTTAGGGCCAATGCAACAACAAAGCACCCACTGCTCCCATGCAAGCTATGAACATAGCGCCTTGCCTCACTAGTTCACACGCTGCTGTTGAAACACCCTGGTCCAGCTGAATGCTGGTGCTGCGCTGGTTTCTGACAGATCAGTTGTCCTGCCTGTTGTTGTTGAGGCGTGTTGTCCTGCCACCCATGCTGAATGCATGGCATACATGCTTCACACAGTTTTGCTAGCCCAGCATAGCATGCACTAAACTGGCAGCAGAACAGACCTAAAAAGCAACGACAGGATGATATACATCCTTACAACAGCCTGTGCCATGTAATTGATATAGCAGGCCAGCACACATCCTGGATGCCATACAACATGCACGTAAGACCATGGGTCTGTGAAACGCCAGTCATTGCAGGCACAACATGCTCACGTGCCACATGCCTGAAAGTCTATCACGCTACATGGCGTACATGCTGTTGCAGCACTGACACGTGTTTTGCCACAGCCCTCCAGTCTCGGCCTCACTGGGGCTCAAACATGGGGGCGAGGCTGCAAGCTGCTGCAGTGCACAAAGCAAACTCTGCTTTCCCCATTGACCAGCTCTGTGAGCCTAGAACATGTCCTGACACAAACAAATACCCCACATCAATGATCCCAGGACACAGCTAATGTTGTTTGAGCTGCTTGTGAATGACTGCCAGCACAAAACGTGGCTTGTCCAGCAGAGGAGGATTGATACTGAGGTTGACCTGACCAGTGTGTGCGTGCATGTTTTCTTATCGCTGGTCCACAGACCAAATACATGCAGATCAAGATGTAGGACCGGCATGGCAAAGCCTGTGTCCAGTGAGAACGCCTGGGGCTGTAAAACACCTTGGATGCATGCGCAAATCACACAAGATTCAAAGTAACCTACCACTGCCTGCAACTCAACAAGGCAGTGCAACGCCGCTGCTGGCGGCAGTCTGTTGCAACTGCCAGCAATGCGCATTGCCAGAGGTAAGCCACCTGCAGAAATTTCAATCACTGGCGGCAAATAGCCACCGCAGATACTTTGGTCACTGGAGCCCACTAGCAGTCAACTCTGAAAAACTGCATCTAGCTATCGCAACTGTCTGCTGTGTCCTAGCTCTGCCGACGCTATCTTGGGACTCAACAGTGTGTATATGCATGAGTGTAACATAACAGTGATGAACCCTGCAAGCTGCATACTCTAGTTCTGCGTACTGACTGTCTGACAGCCACCAGTAGATTCGCACAGGTCAAACACACAAGAAACCAGTCAAGTTTGAACAGCTGCATCTAGCCATCTAACCATCTCAACTGTCTGCTGCTGTGTGAAGAGCCTAGCTCTGCCGACGCTATCTTCTGACCCAACAGTGTGTATATGCATGAGTGTAACATAACAGTGATGAACCCTGCAAGCTGCATACTCAGTTTTGCGTACTGACTGTCTGACAGCCACCAGTAAACTCGCACAGGTCAAACACAGGTCAAACACACAGGAAACCAGTCATCTAGCTGCATCTAGCTTTCTAGCTATCTCAGCTGTCTGCAGAGCCTAGCTCTGCCGACGCTATCTTCTGACCCAACAGTGTGTATATGCATGAGGGCACAGTAAATTTGATGCACATAAGAGCTACATACTCCAACTCTGCGTACTACCTGTCTGTCAGCCACCAGCAGGTTGGCACAGGTATGACTAGAACTCTCAGCTGAACAACGACAGGTGGCATATGCGCCTATGCACATGCAGTGATATATGTCCAAGCCTCCATGTCCATCCATACATACTGACTTAAGTCACCTTCGTCGCTTTCCATACCGCTGCACTGTTGCCAGAGTAACAAATGGCGGCGTTTGCGCCACACACATGCATACATACAAAATGTTGAGGCCCCTGTGTCATGCATACATAGAGACGTATGTCACACCATCGCCGCTGCACTGCTTGGCTGAGAGTCACGCCATGCAGGCGCTGCTGCTCCCCTGCAGCATTCGCAAGGCTCTTGCATCAACCGTAACTTGCGCTGCTACAGGACAACGTAGTCTGCACGCACACCATATGCTAGGGTCAAACCCAGACGACTCGAGTGTGCCTTCAACAAAGCAAAGCTGATACAATCATGCAGCACACACATACACCACATGCTGCTGCACCACTACGCCATGCTGCACCAAAACCCCTGCCATGTCCTTCGACACCCAGCATGCACAATCCCCAGCAACCGCAGACACGACAGCCTGGACAGAGCTGCTGGACCGCTGCCAGACTGAGCCCTCATCGGCCCTGCTGTCAAGAAACCCTGCATATGATCAGCAGCTATGCACACGCTCCAACACCTGCACCATGGCCTGATCCCAGAGCTTCACTATCAGTGCGCAGCCCTATCAAATGCTTCTAAAGCCGCTAACAATGCTGCTGTGGTGGTGAGCGACGCGTGGGCAACAAAGAGCACTGCCCACACTGAACATGCAGCAGACTATCAACTCCGTGCCAAATATGCCCCAAATCTTGCCTGCTGCTGCCGCCACCCCTGCTGCTCCCTCAAGCCATATGCTGTTGCCTGCTGCTGCCACTGTTGCCTCACTTGTTGATTTGATTGCTGCTGCCATTTCTGCTGCTACTGCGTCTGTTTCATCTGTACTGAAGAAGCAGTAGCCATCTTCTAGCTCGCATGCTGCTGCGCGTGATGCCACCCCAAAATCTGCCAGCATCATGTCATCGCTGAAACCACCACCTGCTTCTGCTGCTGCTGCCTCTGTGGCTGCAGCAGCCTCCTTGCTTGCTGCACTAGCAGACTGCAGCACAGGCCCTGCATATAAGCCTGCTGGCGCAGCACCTGCTGCTGTGCTGGCCAGCCTCACGTAACACTCCACGTCGCAGCCGTCACTGCTGCCAGAGTCGCCGTGCTCGCTTGCAGCAGCAGTGCCACCATCACCTGCTGCTGCAGTGACTCGGTAGTCAATGCAGTTGCTGCCACTCAAGCTGCTGCTGCTGCTCCTGCTGCTGCCTGCTGGCATCCACGACGGAGTGCAGGGGAATGCAGCCAGCAGCTGCTTGACGCTGCTGTTGCGGCTTATGCGTCCCTGCGCAGCTGCTGGCATGCTGCTGTGATTGACAGCAGTGGTGCAGCTGATGTTGGTGTCGCAGCTGCTGCTGATTCCGCGTGCAGCAGCGGCAGCTGCGTCAGGCTCCACAGCAGAGCTTGTGCTGGGGCTTCCTGCAGCACTGCCAGGGTTGGCAGTGGTGCTGATGCCCGCTGTGCTGCGTGCAACTGACACTGCAGCAGCATCAGCTGCTGCCGCCACAGCCACAGCTGCTGTATACGACATGTGTTCTGTTGCTGCCTCTGCAGCTCCATCAGTGCTCACCTCAGCACCAACAGCGCTGCCTGCTGCTGCTGGCGGCATGTCAGTCTGGCTACCAGGCAGGCCCTCACTGCTGCTGTGCTGCACATCATCCTGCTGGCCGGCTGTTGTGAGCTCTGCAATAACCGGCAATGTGGTCCTGCTGCTGCTGCTGCTGCTGGGGTTGTCCTGCAGGGGTGCAGCAGCTGTAGAGGCGCCGCTGGGGTGGCGTGCTGCTGCAGATGCCTCATAGCGCTGAATCGCGGCCTCAGCTGCAGCTGCTGCTGCTTCTGTTGATGGGAACACTGCCTGCTGGCAGACCCGCGCAGCTGCTGTTGCAGCTGCATAGCGCTGCTGCAGGAGCAGCAGGTGCCTGCGCACTGATGACATCCTCATCTGCAGGTACTGCAGAGTAGGTGCTGCCAGCAGGCTGCTGCACATGCGCAGGTACTGCTGCCCAATTGTGGAGCTGGCGTCGAAGCGCAGCAGCCACTTGAGATCCTGAAGCAGCAGCAGCACTGCGCTGCGGGTTGCGCTGTCGCACGTTGCCTCTAGCTTGAAGAAGTGACGCATGTCTGCTGCTGTTGCTGCCAGCTGGCCTGCGCCCTTGTGTGCGGCCATGAAGAGGATTGGCATCAAGTACTGCGCGGTCTTGGTGCGCTGCAGGTGTGTGTGTAGTTCCAGCAGGTGGCGCTGCTGCTCTGGTTGCATCTTCAGCAGCACAGGCTCTGGCAGCTTTGTGAGCTCTGCCAGGCACGCGCCCAGCACTGCTTGGTACATGGGCACCAGAGCTGCAGCTGCTAGTAGCTGCGGTGCTTCTGCTGCTGCAGCGCGCAGCTTGTTCAACACAGATTGCTGAACATTCTCGGCGGTGCTCCATGCTGGGTTTGAACGGTCATGCAGCTGCTGCTTCATGTCCAGTATCTGCTCTGTGTTGTCAACAATGCGCCCGAGGCTCCGCAATGCAGGGTAGTTGGAAATGCTGCTCGAAGCCATTGGAACGCTGCAGGAAGAGCACATCGCAGGAGAGCAAAGAAGGCGGTTACGGAGAAGCTGCTGTTCACAAGCGCATTGACGCTGCTGTGTTGCCAGCGGCTTCCCTACACCCTTCTCAGCATCATAATGGTAAGATACTACTCAGTAACCTCTAATCAGTGCGAGCAACGTCGATCCCAAAGGCTGAAAGGCAGAAGCTAGCAAAGCTGGAGACCCCATGCCAACAACAGGACTTGTGTGCACGGTCACATCAGCCTGATGCTTACCTTCTCCTTCGATTCATTTTGTTGTCAAGGATTCCGGTCGCAGGCTTTCCTCTAAGCTACAGGGGCTGGATGTAGTGCCAACGAACTTCAGGACTGGGCTCCGGTGATTGTCTGGTTGCTCCGGTCAGCATTGCAGAACTTTAAGTTGGAAGTTAAGTAACTAGTACAAGCACGGTTTGGGCCCAGGACGCCTAGTGAGCTGTTCTGCGGTGCTTTGCAGGAGAGACTAGAGAATCTACTAAAAGACAGGACTAGTAGCAATAGAATAGAGCAGTGAACGGTATCGGGAATGCAAGTGTAGAGCGGCGTGCTTCCAATTCAACCAGCAGATCGGTGTCAGAGTGAAACGCAGGGGCCGTTCGTGAGTTGGCTGGCAACCGAATGTGATCGTCGACACGCTGTTGAGGCTAGTGGCTTTGATGGCGGTAGAACCATGAGTTACAGCATCAGAGGCCTGCATCAGAGGCCGGCATCAAGCAGCAAGCGTGTTGTCTTGCAAGGTGTGACCACAGTCGACCAAGGTGAATGGGCTCCTTGAAGGCATGCACCAGCCTGAAGACGGTCTGCACATGTATTGTGTAGTCCAATGCAATACAGAAGTGCAAGTTACACTTGGTGACTTAGCAGCTGGGTCACGAATGGTATACTCGACTTGCCGTCGCAGTGACGGCCGCCGCGTCGGGCCGTCATATGGCGTATCCTTCTGGTCTGCTGGTCAGCACCGGTAAAGGAAAGGATCCCCTCAAAAATGTATGAGAATCTAAAAGGCAAGTGAAGCAGTGGAACCTGAAAGGCAGAATAACCTTTCATATCCGGCAGGCCATTACAAGCATGCAGCGTCAACTTCCCGGAAGCAAATGAGGCTCATTTGCTTGCACTGCTGCCGGCGGCAAGCCACTGGGCATCACACTGCTCTGTGCATCAATGCGAGCGCTAACCTCAGGCAGGCTGAGGCGGCTCTGCAGGCACCCAACTTGTCACCAGCCAGCTTACTGTCTCTGACCAGATGTCTGCTGCGCAGCCTGACCACCAGAAACGCAGCTCCCAACATCATGATGCTGCCTCGTACACGACCGCCGTGTGAGTGCAGGATCCGATGGCATCACTGTCGTCACAAACATGGCATGAGCAAGCAAGTTCTCTACCAACTGCAACTGACATGCAAAAGCAGAACCAGGCATGCAATTGCCGAACAGCACCACAACAGCCATGTTTTTGTAAACACGCGCAACGCTGTCAGCGCTGTTGCCCTCTGCAAAACCTAGCCGAACCCCGGCTGATGTGATCAAGCAGTCCCCAACTCAATGCTGAGAACCGCTGGGCACAGGAAGTGGGCATGGGCCACTGCAGGGATGCAGTGCCCCTATGCCAGAGCACAGCCTACATGTCTGCAGCACACTGCTGTTACACCCAGCACACTGCTGCAGCACACTGCTGTTACAGCAGCACCTGCAGCACGCAAAAGCAGCGCGCTGCCAAGCAACCGCAGAGCGACAACCTTGCTAACCAACCCCACTCAGCGCATACTAAGAAGCAACTGCAGCTATAGTCCTTGTACCACGATGAAACTTTCATTCGACAGCATCGACTCCTGTTAATGATGTAGTACAACAAGTTCTGCTATGCGCTGGCCGGAAACACATTGACCACATTCAACAGCTCTTGACCTGGTCAGACCACAGTAACTGCCGCCTTGGCAAGCGCTGCTGTGCAGCAACTACACGGCTTGTGAAAAACAGCTGGGTTGTGATGACATATTGACTGTCATGGTGAAGTAAACTACTGTGCCATACTTGGCAGGACCTAAGGCCGCACTAAAACAAACAGCGGGCTGTGAATGGCCACGCTGCGCGCTGCTCTGAACGTAACCTGTCTGAATTTGCTGAACCTACATCAGGCTTGTGTAACCAGCCTAGTCCACTGCGTCTGCGTCTGCGCTATTCCCTGAAACACTGGTTTCACAGACATGCATTGAGCAGCTGGTGACAGCCTGGCGCCAATGCTGAATTCCAGCTGCAACAAGCAGAGAAGCTTGCGCCTCACAAGTAGCTTGCTTGCTGTGGGGAGGCCTGCACAGGTAGTGCAGCGGTACTGCCACACTCATGACTCTGACAGAAACAAAAAAACTGGCGTTGGTGTCCACAGACCACATTTCAAAGCATAAGCACAAGCTGGGATGAGTCAAGCATATATGCTGGAACACATGAGATGCATGTAATACGGATGTCTCTACACATGTAAATGCTCATGATATAACAAGGGTGTCCTTTGGACACATGCACGGCTTATGGTACACGGGACATCTATAGTCCCACTGGTCTGCTGGCTGCTTCCTGACATGTGCAGCCAAACAGAACTGGCTGCACTCAATCTCCTGATTCGCTGCTGGTAACAAACTTCAGCCAGAAATGCTGGCATACTCTGGCTACTGGTGCATCGCTGCCGACCATACCAAGACTGACATGATTGGCAGCAGCCTGCCGTTTTCCATGGTGTTTGAAGTTATAACCCAGTGCAGGCACATCTCTAAAACCCAACATGTGCTGTTCTCCATGGTGTTTGAAGTGAAAAACCCAGTGCAGGTACCGTATCTGAAAACCAACAGCTGCTGTTCTCCATGGTGTTTGAAGTCAAAACCCAGTGCAGGTACCAAATCCGGAACCCAACATCTGCCGTTCTCCATGGTGTTTTCCAAACAGTTCGAAAGTCATAACCCAGTGCAGGTAACAAATCTGAAATCTGACATCTGCCATGTAAGATAGTGCTGGATGGTCCAAGACTCCATGACCCGAGCAGTATCATCTCATGAACACGATTGGCTGCGCAACGCAACGCGACATTCTCATTCTCCTCAAACATCATTCGCCAGATATGGCATGAAATCAACTCAAGGCGACATAGCACATGTGCTGTAGTCAGCTGCAGCCGCAGCTTGTATTGCCATCCTTCCCTCGACATCCAACACGCCTGCACTCTCGTACTAGCCACATGCAGCCACTGGCGACAGCTGGCCACCCACGCTGCAGCAACACCAAGTAACACCACGCAGCACTGTGTTTGCAAGCCAATAATGCTTATGTGGCCATCTCAAACTTGCCTCATAATCATCATCAGGCCCTGCAGCCCCCATACCTGCTGTATCTGCTGCAGGTTTGCCTGCTGCCTTTGCCGCTGCTGCTGGCACCGCGGCTGCCAGGGCACCTGCTGGCCTCTTCTGCCGTCACTGCCTACAGCGGGATGACTGGCATCCAGGGCTCCATCTTCATGCTTGTCTCACTTGGTGACTGGACCCACATGTAAACAACCTTCACCAGGTCCTGCAGCTGCCATACCTGCAGGTTGGCCTGCCGCTCTGCTGCTGCTGCAGGTTGCCGCAGCTGCCAGGGCACCTGCTGGTCTCTTTTGCCATCACTGCCTACAGCGGGATGACTGGCGTCCAGGGCTCAGGCTCGTACAGGGCTGCTGCATGTGTGAAAATCTCAAACTTGCTTCATCATCAGGCCCTGCAGCCTCCATGCCTGCTGTATCTGCTGCAGGCTGGCGTGCTGGCTGCGCAGATGCTGCATGCTCTGCAGCTGCCAGGTCACCTGCTGGCCTCTGCTATCACTGCCTACAGCGGGATGAAGCTCTTGTCTCGGAAAATCAGCAGGCCCTGGTGCTGCCACACAGGCTACAGGCTAGCCTGCCACTCTGCTGGTGCTACAGGCACCGTGGCTGTCAGGTCACCTGCTGGTCTCTTCTGCCGCCACCACCTAGGCGAAGGCGATGGGGGCGTACAGCAGGGCCGTCTCCTCAAGCTCCTCCGCAAGCCTTGCTGCTGCCAGCTCCAGCTCGTCACATTCTTGCTGCTGCTGCTGCTGCTGCTGCTGCTGCTGCTGCTGCTGCTGCTGCTGTGCCCAGGCGGTGACCTGCTGCTGCTGCTCCTCCCAGCTTGGCACATGAGGCTCATCAAAGTCCTGCTGCCACTCCTGAGACTGCAGCGAAAGACAGCAACAAGCACGACAGCAGGGGCAGCGGCAGGTCTATCAGTGTGTGCCATTAGAACGTCGGCAAGCAAGCTGAGCTCACATGATTATGTTCATATGCTGCTGCTGCTGCTGCTAGGTCTTGGGTAGTGCTTGTCATTGAACGGGCAAGGAACCTTTGCAGCGGCTGCAAATACACGCCGGTATGATTTTTCAAAGGCAGGGTGTACGAATGTCACCTGTCCAGGTATCACTGCACTCCACGGTTTGTAGCTTACCAGCACAGCATGTTATATATATATGAGAAATAAACAGAAATGGCAGACAGCACGCGTCAACGGCAGCACTCACCGCCTGCTCCAGGCTGTCTTGCTTGTTGACAGTCTGCTGCCGCCAACGCAGCAGCAGCTTACGCCGCAGGCTCCGCAGACCGCGCTGCGGCAGAGACAGCAGCGATCGCAGCAGTCCAGGCTGCCGCTGAGCCCCGGTTAGAGCTGTGAACGTATCCGAGGTCACTGCATCTGCTGCCGCCTCATCTGCTGCTGCCAAACCACATGTGCCTGCCGCTGGCTCTGTGCCTCGCACTACAGCAGCTGCTGGTGGCAGCAGCTCTGGGCCTGTCACCGCAGCTGTTGCTGAGCTGCCATAGTAGGCACCTATGGTGTAGGTGTCACTGCTGCTGCTGCTGCTGCTGTAGGATTAGGCATTTTTCTTAGCGGCAGCCTGCTAAGGTAGACGCGCTAGCCAGCTGACAGGGCTTGTGGGCTCAAGGAAGCTGGCCATGCGGAATTTGTGTGTGAGCAGACCAGCATGACACTTCAAGAGGGGCCGGGCTGCAGCATAGATGGTAGGAGCCTGCAGACCAGGAATGGCACACAAGGCTGCTATGAGTCAGAGCAAGGTCGAGCGCACTTGCAAGAAAACCAAAGCAGGGCAAATCTGCGGCTGATCATCAGCATGCAGCAGCAGTGAGGCATTCGAGAGACGGCGGCTGCTTTAGCTGCTGCTGCTGCTGCTGCTACTGCTGCTGAGGTACATACAGTCGTGCATGTGGCGGCAGCTGAGCGGCTGCCTGACGCTGCTCTGTTCAGCAGGAGCTAGCCGCAGCGTCAGCCTCACCAGGCACCCCTCGCGGGAGGAGACTATCGGCTTTGATGTGCTGCCGCCCTCAGTTGCCTTGTTTGCTGCTGGTTTAGACCCTTGTAGTGAGTAGGTATCTTCTAGTATCCTCCAAAACAGGCCGCCGTCATGATTCAGCCTCATGTTGGGGCTTGCAGGCTCAGAGGCGGCCTGGGCAAGCAATGACAGCCAGGCGGTTGTGGCTGCGGCACTGTCGGCCGGCTTGGTGAACTGCAGCACATACATCAGTGGCAGGTGCTGTGAGGTAGTGCAGAGTCGAGGGCGGTGGCCAGTAAGGCAGTGCAGGGCAGCTAGAGGCTGAACCTCGTGAAACTCATGAACCTGCAAGGGAGGCAGTGCAGGCCTGGCCTAAGGCAGCTGAAGACAGATCATGGAACCTACTGCAGAGGGCTGCAACAACTGAAGGGCAGCGGCTGATGCTGCTTAAATGGTAGTGCTGCAGTGGCTGTGCATGCAAAGCAAAACTGATCTGGTGGCAGTGAAGGCAGTGCAGGCCTGGCCTAGGGCAGCTGGAGGCTGATCAGGAACCTGATGCAGGGAGCTGCACAAACTGAAGGGCAGCGGCTAATGCTGCTTGAATAGTACTGCTGCCATGGCTGTGCATGCAAATCAAAAACGGTTTGGTGGCAGTGAAGGCAGTGCATGCCTGGCCTAGGGCAGTTGAGGGCTGATCAGGAACCTGATGCAGGGAGCTGCACAACTTCAAGAGCAGCAGCTGATGATGCTGACACAAATGCATCTTGCTGCCATGGCTGTACATGCAGTAGCGAACACAGCTGGGCAGTGCGTAAAGAGCTTGAGGATGCTGTCACAATGGGTCTGTTCAGCAGAGCTAGGTGGAGCATCAACACAGCAACTTGAGTTAAACTCACCACAGCATAAACTGTCCCCGTGTTGCACTCGTAGCGCTCAACGTTGCCACAGCAACATGGGTCTGAAGGAATGAACAAAACCTCGCTGCTGCTGCTGCAGCTGTTGCTGTGCTTGTGCCACGTACCCTTGTCTGCTGAGCTCAGCAGGCCACAGGAAGCAGGAGAGAACCCGTACTTTATGTTGTGGCTGCTGCTGCTGCTGACAATGATGCGTTGCTTGCTGCCATCTGCCTGCCGGTAGCTGCCAATAATTCGGCACACGTTGTGTCGTGTCGTGAAACGCTGAAGGGCCTGGCGGCCAGTGCAGACACTGCCTCGCATGTATCTGCTACCTGTGCTGTTGAGGCAGATGCTGCTGGGTGCGCATGTGAGCTGTGCGGCCCTTACTGATCTCGTTGACTGCCAGGGCTGGCAGCGCTGGCTGCAGGGAATGCGGAGCTTCTTTGTTTCTGCAGACGACAGTCAAAGTTGCTCTATGTTAGCACGCGCTTTTCAGGCACCAACGCTCCTGCTGTTTGTTGTGTTCAGACCCCGGCAGAGTAAGAGTACTGCCTTCATTGTTGCATCAATTTTGGCGGCAAAACTACATGCACACCAAAGCGTGCATACAGCTATGTAGTCAGAGCATGAATTACTGCAGCACAACAGGCTAGCCTGAGGAGCACACAGCACTCGTATGGCGCATATGCTGCATCAAGGAGATGGCATGCAGTGATGTGCACCTCACACATTCAGGCAGCGCACTATACTGAAACCTCCTTTCCCAATCGCACAGCCTTGGACAGCCTGAGTGGCCCTGCGGCGGAGTTCTGCAGGCTGCAGGTTCTGCAGGCTGCAGGTTCTGCAGGCTGCAGGTTCCACAGGCTGCAGAAACACCAACTGCAGCCACCAGCTCATCACTCCTGATCAGTTGTCAGGTGGACAACTTAATCACTTGTAAATCATCCAAGTGCCTCCGATGCCAGTGGCCACAACAACACATATCTCAAGCAAGATGACCACAACCGCATGTAGCTGCAGGAGTTCGTGGTGAACTCTGCTACATGTCAGCACTGTCTGAATACCGCCCCTATCCTCACAACTCAATCCAGCGACACATTACGCACAGCGTTGTAACAGCTGTTTCCATCTGCACAAGCCTTCAGAGCACCAACAAACATGGTTGCTGGTGTTTTGGCAGTGCCGTTGCTTTATAGCAGCTACATAAGCCTCTGCAGCACATGACAGCATGACAATGCCATATACCTGTACAGCAACCGAAACTCATCAAGTCAACATGCTGACACCAAAGCAAACGAAGCAAGGACAAAGGACCAACAGGCAAAAAAGAATTGTAAGCACTTCGTGTGAACAGCAACTCCAGCCACGGTTGTTCAACTGCCATGGAAAGTCAACCCATGTTGATGAATGATGAACATCAACAAGTTCTGCTTACTTACTTACTTACTGGCCCCAATCCACAAATTATACGTTCACAGGACTTGAGCATTGATCTGACAAAAGCCATTGCTGCCTTGACTCGAAGTACTGCTGTGCAGCAACCACTAGGCTACAATGACCAGATGGAGTGGTACAGCAGAAAGCCAGGCTTCGTCTGCATACCTCACGCAGCAAACTCAACACCACACTGCTCTCAATCAACAGACCTCTTCTCATAACCATAACCATAATCAGCCCAAATAACCAACCCAGCATACTGCGCCTGCCTTGCTTTCTGCGTTACTTGAAGTGCTGCCCTGTATACCATGCTTTATGCTGTGCTGCAGCAGGGGAGCAGTTACATTGTTACACTGGTAGACGTACCGAAGCTGGAGTCATTCCAGCAAGGCCAACACAAGGCCAAAAAACAAAACAGGAATGGGTGGGAAGGGCTGGTGTCGCGAAGCGACAAAACAGGAACATAGAGAGCCCTGCGGCCAGCCCGGCATAAATCACCCTCCATGGCAGTAACACTGCAGATGACATACCAAGAACCCCACCCAGCTCAGCCCACCCTGAAAAGGATGCTTTGCTGGCATAAACACCATAAATGGTGATTTTATGCATGACATTCATGCTTGAGGTACAGTTGGTGGCCCGCAATAATCCTGTTGACTGAATTAGATCTGCTTGAAGTGAAGGACAATGTGGGAAGGCACCTGCCAGGGTCTTTTTAAAGACACAGCAAACATAAACCATGCCACAGATGGCAGTTCTGAACCTGGCGACGCACATTCTGCAGGGGAAATTTGGAAACATCACCATCGGGAATCTACGCTACAGACCACGTGGGTCACACAGCCAGGCCAGTCATATGTGGCGCAATAGCTGCACTCCCACGCTGTCCGTTCGTCTGACACAGCAAACTCTAATAACACACAGACGGGAGTTCTGGGACTGGTCTCATTTTGCCCCCTCCCCTTGTCCTGAGAAAAAGCATACGGCAAGGCAACTTGCTGAATCTCTGCTACAAACCATGCGTGGGTCAGAAAGCCAGGCCAGTCATATGTGGCTCAAAAACATGAATCCCACACTGCATACGTTTGGCAGTATCTGTGACAGGCGTGAAGCAGCACTGCCTCGTCCCAGTAGCAACACACCACGCCTCACAAGCAGTAAGCGTGTTGTGTGAAGGCCTGGAACAGGCAGCGCAACAGCACTGCCACACACACAGATGACTGGTATGAACAAACGCAGTTGTGACCCGTGCCTGCAGATGTAACTGCATAGGGCAACAGAGCCACATTGCGGAGGTGTCTACACATGTAAAAGCACATGATGCAATAAGGTGTCCAATGGACACATGCAGAGGTTATTGTACAACAAACACGCTACACTGTTCTGCTGTTCTACTGGCTGTTTGTTGGATGCAGCCAAACACACTGTCTGCTCTCCCCAGTATCTGCTGCTCGTAAAACTTCCCCGCTAAAACAACTGGCAGATATTGCTGCCTGCATTGCTGCCGTGTGTAACCGGCCTTCAGACAGTTTGCATACACCAATCTTTCTCATCATTGACAGTCAGCTGCATGATCCAACACCAGAGCAGCTATCGTTTGTTGTATTGCCGCACGGCATTCACCAGTCAGACATGTTAGCAAACATCACCACACAAAGCTCACAGGTTGGCAGCCGATCTTGGTCGCTTGTCAGTCATTTCACCAGCCCCAAATTCAACCTGCACCTGGCCCCTCACACGCTAGCACCACTGCGCAGTGCTGCCACACATGCAGCACGCAGCAACTTCAACTCACCGTAAAATCAATCTCATCACGACCAACAGAACACAGAGTCAACGCCAGGACACACAGAACATAACATCTTGTTGACGCCGCCGCTGCCGCAGCCGCCGTAGTAACATTGGCCTATTCACTCACACCGCCCATTTGTTGGCCTTGCAGTTCCTGCACGGGCAGCCAACAGCGACGCCAGCTGGCCACTTCTCGTCGCACTCCGCGTCCAGGCCTGCAGACCAGGCCAAGCCTGAGGCCTTGATGCCGCGCCGAACGTCCTCGATGGCCCAGATCCAGGCGGTGTGCTGCTTCAGCTGCTGCCACTGGTCCCTGAAGCTTGGTACGTCGGGCTCGTCACCCTCCTGCTGCTGCGCCCAGGTCTGCAGGGACAGACAGCAGTGAGCAAAAGACAAGCGGGGCAGAGGCAGGTATGAGCTTGTGCACCAGGGACAGCCTTCAGCAAGCGAGCAATTATGATCACCACCACATGCTGCCAGTGTGGCCTGTTGCTGCTGCTTCTGGAAACCCTAGTTTTCAGGCTGCAAGGCATAGGGACTGACCAGCAGGAACACACAGCACAGACCTGCTGGAAAACACTATCCAATCAAACTGGCAGTCAGAGCATCACCCACCTTAAACCAGTTCTTCCTGCCTGCTGCAGTCATGGCCTGCAGCGCTGCATCCACGCAGCTGTTGTGCGCTGCCTGCCGCATCTGGTCGATGTGCAGCTCAGCCCAGCTCTCCCTCGGGATGTCGCTTGCGACATATGGCCAGATGCCCCTCGGGCGCCTATCAGCATCACTTATCTGCCGCTCCTTGATCTCTTCGAAGCACACCCAGCTCCACAGATCCGCCTGGGCAGCGAACTTGGCAGCAGCATCAGCGGCAATGCTGCGCCGTGTTGGCTCATCACAGAACCGCTTGCGCACAAGATCACCCTGCTTCTGATGCTGCACACCCCGCAGGCAGCGCTGTGGCAGGGTCAGCAGCCGTTGCAGCTGCCCCTGGGGCAGGGCTCCAAACGTTTCTGCATTCAGAGCATCTGCTGCTGCCTCACCTTCTGGGGACATCAGCTCTGCAACTGCCTCATCAAGTCTTGCTGGCACTGCTGGTGGTGGTGGTGGTGCTGCTGCTGCTGCTGCTGCTGCAGGCTGTGCACTTGGCGCGATTGTCGCTGCTGCCACAGGCTCTGTGCCTGCACCTGGCACGGTGGTGATCTCCGGCTCATCTGCTGCTGTGTTGCCGTGGTAGGCTGCAATGCAGGGGGAGGAGGGGCTGCTGCTGCTGCTGTTGGCTGAGGGCTCTGCATGCGTGGTCGCTTGAGGAGCGGCGCTTGCAGCGTTTGAAGACTTCCACATTAGGCGTGTAAGCCAGCTCAAGGGACCCTTGGATGGTTTGCTTGGTGAGACGGTTGCAGCCTCAACAACCTGCACACACAAGTTGGCACACAAGTCTGCTGTTAGGAAGAGCAGAGTTGAGAGGCAGTTGGCAGCAAGGGAGCCAGGAAGGGCAGCTGGCTGCTGGTCATGAGCCTGCTGCAGCAGCTAGGCAGTTCAAGGGCAGCTGCTGCTGCTGGTGCTGCTGCTGACTGAGCAGGTCATGGCCGCTATGATCATCCAACACTGCAGTGCAAGTGGTAGCAGATGCATGGTGTACGCATGCTGTTGTGTTCAGCAGAAGCCAGAGGGGGCATTGGCTGCGTGGCTCACCTCTGCAGCTGGTGACAGCACGTTGAGCCTGCACCAGATGTCAGCGTCGCAGAAACTGAGCAGGTCGCTTGCAAGGAATCCTGACTCGCTGGTGATGCTGGCGTCGCTGCTGCTGCGGCCAGTGCTGGCATTGCTGCTGCTGCTGCTGCTGACATTGCTTTCAACATGGATGAAGCCAGCATCTTGTGTGTAGCGGCTGACACTCCTGGAAAGGAAGCTGCGACCTGTGTATGAGGCTTGTCGCGACTGTCTGCTGTTCAAGCTCTTGCGGGTGCGATGGTTTTGAAGGTATCTGGGGTGAGCATGGCGCAGTGATGCTGCTGCTTGAAAGGGCAGACTGCTGGGGGCACAGCGGCTCCGTCGACCTGCATACAAACAAACAATCGGTTGTAAGAAAGTCAGTGCGCTGTTTATTGGCCCCATTCATGCCTGTAAATGATCGCCTGCATAGCCCCACCCTCTGCTGCTGCATTGATGTTCAATCAGCACAAGCCTGCATACACTCTCAGGCTCTGCTCGTTCTCAGCTTGTTAAATGACTGTACTTAGCAAATTTTTATGCTTGTTTTGCATACTGCAGTTTTGTACCTGGCAGAACGAGCTCACCTTGCGACAGTAGTGAAGTGTTGGCGAAGGTCTGCATCGTGACCGTGATGCCAGACTCCCTAATCAATGCGCAAAGGTGTTCTGGCGTTGGTTTTCAATCAGATGACCGCGGCACACGGCTATAAGCTCAGAAAGCGCTGCTTCTACCGGTGCTCGCTATGCGGGTAACAGCACTGACTAGCCAGGCCTTCCGCACATCTACTCACGTTCATAATACACCTATCCACATGCATAGTACCAATCACGGATGGGTGACAAGAAGCGCGCTATATACGAGTTGCTTCCCGCGCTCGCGTCTTCTCGAGGTTCCAGGCGTAACAGCCGACTTGTCACGACGTGCAGGTGGCATCCTGTAACAGCGTGTGTTATTCGTAACTATTATGGCACCACCTGATAGTTCTTACACGACTGGCCAGGTGCCAGCTGTCGACAGCAATACATTGGTACGGAGCTGCAGCTGCTGGCTCGGCCGGAACCCTCCTGCCTGCTCCAACCAGGGCTGCAAAAGCACCGCCAGCAGCTGTCATTTGCATGCCGAATCACCAGTTAGAGCAGCAATTAGCACACTGCGCTCAGTACAGTCAAAAAAAGAACATCTGCTACCTGGCACAACATGTTCGAACACGAATGAGTTGAGACAGCTACGCCGCCACACAGGCAGCACCTTCAATGCGGCGTCACGGCAACCGCCATGCGCCCCCGCAGCTGCATGCAGATGAATATGCATCTGATGAATCCACTGCAAAGCACCAGTTCATCAGCAATAAAAACAACCCAACAGCTGAAGGCATTCAAACTTATATGCTGACCAGTCCCCACAATGCCAGGCGGCAACCTCACGAGCCTGAGTTGGGTTGTTTGTATAACCGGGCATGTGCTTATTTCCGTAACCTCATTACCCCATGTGTGGCGCACCGCCAGCCATGTTTCATGTTCTGCTGATCACCGTTCCGCTACCACACACCCAGCACACCTGCCGCATCACATCAGCTGGTGAAGCCGCCAGCTTCAGCAATTCTGCCTATTTGGCGCCAGGTGCATTGCGTGCCGCCAGCGCCTTCTGCTCCTCCTGCTGTGCTGCTGCTGCGCCTGCCTCGTCGCCCAGTGCCTTCAGCGCCCAGTGCAGCACGTCGTACGGGCCCTCGTACTTGCCTGACAGCAGATGAGGCGGCAAGTGCAGAACCATGCAAGGCGCAGCTGTCAGATCGCAGTGGGGGAGACAAAAATAAAAATATTCAAATTTTAAAGAAATACATCCCACGTTCACATGGCAGCTGTGCACCATATGCATTGCGGAACAGCCAAACACATGTCGTGCAGCTAGTTGCCTCACTGCGCTCTCGTCCAATGCCGTCGCACTGTTGGCTGCTGACATGTCAGCCGCCATGAGCAGTGAAACGCAATTGAGCGTGCTGAGGACAGCCGGCAGTGAACACGCCGCACCTGGCGGGTGGCTGAAGCCAGTGCGCTCCAGGCACAGCCCCGTGTGGCAGCCCAGCGCAACGGACATGGCCGACCACGCCTTGGCCTGACAGCAGCAGCAGCAGCAGCAGCGGCATAACCATCACCAGCAGTGCTACCCTGCATTCTCTTGCCTGGCAGCGGACCTCAAGCCAAATCATACCACCCAGCTGCTATCAAAAGCAACGTCTGCTGCGCAACACTTTGCACTCTGCTGACAATCGCCAATTGCCAACTGCCAATTGCCAACTTTCTATAATCTCCTCCTTCAATCACCACCGCACTGGCCTGTGCATGAAAGCACATGCACAAGTACACAAGGAGCATTCGCTGCGCTTGCCATGTCCCCTCGTGTGGCGGTTGCTGGCTCTCTCCCCCCCTCCCCCAGCCCTGGCGTGGATTAGCTAAACCCTAACCCCCCCCCCCCGCGCCTCACCTCCTTGTAGCGCCCCGCCTGGTAGCAGAGCCAGCCCGCGTACCAGGGCAGCTCAGGCAGCCCGGGGTGGCGCGTCATGCCACGAGCCAGCGCCTGCAGCGCGGCATCCCAGTCCTTGCTGCAGTGCGGTGGATCACGCAGCAGCAGCAGCAGCAGCAGCACGGGTGCACAGGGGTGCAGCAGCAGACATTGAAGATTAGGAAGCACTGGAGGTGTCTGAGTCAAAACGCTACAATGCGTACAGTGCAGCGTCCCCAGTCTTTGCTGCAGTGTGCAAGCACGCTGCGGCTAGCACTGAGCATACACAGGGTGTGTAGCAGTGGTGATGGGGCACCTGTGTGCACAGGCAACACTCCTAGGCATCGCTGCAAAACACGCAAATGCTGCAACAACGATAGCATGCACAAACAGGATCCTAGCTGCCAACAGGGGAAATATTACATGGTGCTGAAACCACGGCACGGCTGTATTGCTGCTGCTGCAGCGGCTGCTGCTGTTCATCCCAGCAGGCCTTGGGTGGTTGGTCTTCTCTCCGTCTCACGTTTGGGCGTGGCAGACTGCTGCCCTGTACATGCACCAGGCTCCCTCCTCAGCCCAGCCGCTGGTGATGCCTGCACAGGTGCCCCACGCCTTGACGGCAGAGCTGCAGTCCCCAGCGATTTCATACGCGTCTCCCAGGTAGTACCACCTGGCACACAGGAAGCAAGACAAAACAGCAGCGCAAGGCAGAGCAGCACCGTGAGCTGACAGCAGCGCAAGCAAAGGACACAACAAAGTGCTGTTTAATGTGGAGAATGCGGCGCAGTTGGCAAGAAGACACAGTGCCTGCAACTTGCCTGCGCATCCCGTGTGATGCAGCCTGGAACTAAATGAAGGCGGTGCCAGGCAGAACAGGCGTTGTTAGCTGCTGCAGTGCAGCAAGAGCTGCTTTGTGCTGAGCGCTGCCACAACAGCAGCCGCGGCTCTACTGTTAACATTGACCATCATCAAGGCGGCATTACCAGGCCCGCACTGCGTCACAGGGTGATGCATGTGTGCGATGCTGGCACTTGCTTGGTGCTGAGCAAGATGCAGATAGCAAGCATGGCTGCAGCAGCCGCGCACGTGTTGCCAACACCATGCAGCGCTAGGCTCAGTATTGCTGACAGCAGTGACACAACGCGAGTCAGATGACGCCTGCATACTAGAAAAAACACATATATACAGAAGGCATGTCTGTTGCATCCATCTGCAAGCTGCAGCAGGCACACAATTCAAGGAACATCACAAGCTGCAGCAGCACAGCTGCGTGGCATGCGTGTGCGCCAAGCTGCTTGCAAGCATGCAGCCACACTCACCAGCGCTGGTCTTGCGGCGCTGCTGCTGTGTCCTGGCTGAGCAGTTCAATGTCACGCGACGCCTTGGCCTGTACAGCTGCTGTGTCCTTCGGCAACTCCTGCAGTGCAAGGTGACAAGCAGCAAGGTGGCAACCCATGGCTGGCTGTGTTCAGTGTGAGCTAACTAGCGTTGTATGAGGCTTATGTCTGTGGTGTTTGTGTGTCCTGGAGCAACTTCTGCAGTGCAGCAAGCAAGGGCAGGATTTGACAGAGGATGAATTGTATTGGTAATGCTGTTTGATTGTATTAACTTGGTTGCCGCCATGGACTGGACCCCTTGCTTGTTTCCAGGCAATACTTGCAGGACCGCCCCTGCAGGCAGGGGCCCTCACATCTGCAGGGTGTTTGTAGGGTGTGCATGCTGTGGTGTTAACACTGTCAGTCTGCGACTTGTTGCCAGTGTCAGCACCACACGGACACAGATAACAAGTCGCAGCCTAACAAAGCTATCACCGCCGCATGCACACCCTACACACACCCTGCAGACACCCTGCAGATGTGAGGGCATGCGCTAAGTGGCGATTACTCAAAGTACAGCTCTACTGTGTGCTGAGAACATGAGCCTATGCTGAGATGTGCAATTCATCCCATGCTGTTGTGACGGCAATGCAGTTGTGGGGCGGCTGCAGGAACATGCTGCTGACGAGCATCATTTCCTGCATCTGAGAGCATTACCAACAGCCACTCACTGCGAACACTGTTGATGCGTCCAGCACGTGCTGCGCTGCTCCATGCTGCAGGTCAAACCACTCATGGGTGCGGCCCTTGAAAGAGCCAGCACGGGGCATGCGGAAGATGCGCGGCTGCAGCAGCAGCAGCAGCAATGCAGCAGTGGCACTTCAACACATGTGCGTGGCAGCACATTGCAACATCTGATTGCACAGCTTCGCCATGTTGCGCACTGCCCATGCAGCTGCAGCCACCTGGCTCTCGTCAGCGCATCTCACTAGCATGCCCTCACTAGCAGCCTTATCGATCCTACAGCTTTCCACTCTCTGCATCTTTGGATCTCAGCAAAATGGCATGTATGCCTTTTGTGGCAACCTCATCCATCCTCTCCTGCGTGCTACTGCTGATGCCGCCACTGCTGCTGCTGCTGCAGGCATCATGGCCCCTGCTGGTATTCTACATTACCTGTGACTCAGTCTTTTCCAACAGTGCCAATTATGTTGGCTCAGCGATGACTCACCTTGTGATAGGTGGCCGAGGTGTGCAACATGCTGATCATAGCGGCACTGCTGCTGCGCAGGAACGCCAGCAAGCCACTGCAGTCACCCTCATCGCCAACATCTGCTGATGCAGGACTGCACTGTATGCGCTCATCTGTGTCCAGTATGAATGCCCACTGTGCGCCAGCAGCTGCTGCAGCATCTAGTGCTGCGTTGCGTGCTTCTGCAAAGCTGCCTGGCCAGGGTTGCTTCTGCAGCAGCAGCTTGTCACCTGCTGCCTGCTGTGCCACCTGTACTGTGTTGTCGGTTATGCCTGTGTCCAGCAAGATGCATGCGTCCACCCAGCCTACTACACTAAGAAGTGCGTCACGTAACACATCTCCACCTCCATTGGTGAGCGTGACAGATGCAATGAAGATACTGCGCAAGCCCAAGTTTGAGTTGTCCTGCTGCACATCTGTATGCTCAGCAGTTGGTGCTGCACTTGCTGCTGCTGGATCTGCTGCCAGGGTGGCTTCAGCGTTACATGATTGTTCTACCGAGCACATAGCAGCAGCTACAAGCAAGCATGTGACCCAAACACGCAGGCAGAGATGGCCCTGCTGCTGTGGTTGGGCAGTTCGCTGGTACGGTTGCATCTTGGTTGGCAACTCAGCTCATTGCATTTGAACTCGTTTTTAAACTCGCTGCGGGCCTCATCGGTGACTCGTACAGGCCGACGTGCCAGCAAGCAGCTGGAGGGTTTCGGTGTCGGAGAGCTGCTGTCTACGGGCCTCTTTGACGCCGTCGTAGTAGTACGAGCATACTGACAACGTGCACGCATTCATACTGTCCATATGCAACGCTGTTACAAGGTCACCATAGTCAGGACCCAGGTCCAAGTGACACCTGTCTTAGATCACTACCAATGTGAAGCCACGCAGGGCATCACGAGTCTTCAACTCAACGCTTCATGCACGAAAAATCCATCGCAGCAGCACAGCTGCCCAAGCACACAACACAGTGCCACCACACCCCTGTTCAGTCAATGTGTTGATCACACAGTGATAAGGCGTCGTTGACCAGCAATCTGCAACACCCAATCAAGCACACCGCGCTGCCCAGCTACTCAGTGCAGCCAGCTACTCGAGCTGCTGCTCATGCTCACTCTGCTGCTGCCGCCCCCAGCCACTCAGCCGGCCCTACGCCCTCAGCCATACGCAGTCAGTAGCCACCGCCATAGCCATTGTCCTGCTCTCCACCGCCGCTGTGCTGCGGCGTACCGCCGTCGCGTGCTGGCGAACGGCCACGATCCTCGTCCATCCTGCGAGCGCACAACACACAGCACGAATTAGTGAGTTGGGCTACACAAGCTGCTTGGTGTGCAGATGTGTCTTAGTAGTGCATGCTGCTCTGCATCTGGCGACAGGCAAACACCAGAGCAGGCAACCATCAGCACACAACTTGCTGTGCACACGCTGCCAGCTCATTGCATCAAATCCCTGCAAACGGGCTGCTATCTGCTGCACTTTCTTACCATGTCTACACAGGTGAGCATCTGTGACTGCTATGCAATGGTATGATGTCGTTCGAACGCCACACCATACACTGCACAGCCATCCCAGACTATCACTTTGGGCCCGCAGGCGCCTCAAACACACCTGTCACGTGGGCTACCACTACGTGCAGGGCTCCTTGCAGGACTCCTTGCAGGGCTGCGGCCGGGACTCCTTGCAGGACTTCTTGCAGGGCTGCGTGCCGGGCTGCCCCGGGGGCTCCTGCTCCTGCTGCGCTCCCTGCTCCTGTCCCTGCTGCGGCTGCGCTCGTGCCGCCTGTCCCTGCTCCTGCTGCGGCTGCGGCTGACGCTGCGGTCACGCCTGTCACGCTCCCGGTCGCGACGCGGTGAACGGCTGCGGCTGCGGCTGTGGCGGCGCGGTGAGCGGTCGCGGTGGCGGTCACCGCCACGGTCACGATCGCGCCCATACCCCCCACCGCCACCTGCAAACAGGCAGGAAGACAGGCACAGCGGCGTAGTCAGAAGAGGGTGACCCGTAGGGCAAAAACACGACTGCAAATTGGCAAGATCACGAGCCGAGAAAACAGAGGGTGTACGTGACACCAGGCTAATGTAAGCAAGCAGAGGACAACGCAAGTCACGACTCAGCCAATGCCCCCAGCTCACACCTGCACCCCCCCCCTGCTGCAGCCCCCATGGTGCACCCACCTCTAGGCCCAGAGGGGCGCCCGCTGTAGTCGCGCTCCCTGTGTATCATGTCCCTGGGCGTCTTGCGGCTCTCCTTGCTCAGCACCACCTGCAGCAGCAGCAGAAGCCGCGCATCAGCAGCAATAGTCAACAGGAGTCAGACAGGACCGATGAGCAGCCACTGCTGCCAGCTGCCACAGCATGCATGCAGCATAACCGGTGTCACAGTGGCGTAGGTATCACTGCCTGCTGAAGTAGCTGCGCTGACTTGATGCTACATTGTGTCCTGCACCGTCAGTGGCAGTCCTGCATTGAAAAGCGCTGTGCAAAGTTGCTGTCTTATTGCAGGCTGCGGCTCCTGCAAGTTACTGCGTTTGGCTGCCTGCCATACTCAGCTCTAGTGTACTGCTTGCTGCAGCAACATCCTTGACTAGCCTACCACGTTGCTGCTGCACAACACGCCGCGGCTTGGTGCTGTCGTCACACCTACCATGCTCAGTAAAGCTGCCATAGCTGCTGCACATGCTCACCGAGATTTCCCTGCCCATGAACGTGGTCCTGTCCAGGTGGTACAGCGCATCCTCCGCATCCCTGCTGTCCTTGAACTCAATGAAGCCAAAGCCGCGCGGGCGGCTGCACACATAGTTGCAGAGGGCGGTTTGCAGGAACACAGGCAGGTAGCGTGCCAGGGCAGCAGCAGCGGAGCAGCAGCAGCACCAGAAAGGCGATGAGTGATGCGTGCAGGTTGATGAGTACGCACATGAATCAGCAGCAGACCCAACACAGGCATAGGCATGAAGCATTGAAATAGCAATATCTGTGTTCCCTGCAACCGTACGTGTCGTGCTGCTGCTGCCGCTGCTGCCCCGGCTACTGCTGCGGCCCCTGCTGCTGTCACGCTGATCTGCCAAGAACTGCTATGTATCAGCATCAACTGAACACAAGCCAGGCCAGTACCTCTGTGCTGGGCTCTATACAAGCACACACATGACAGATGACATCTGCACTTACCGTAGTGCATGTTGCGGCTTGGCTTGCCAGGCACATAGCTTCATTCACAGCGTGACTGGCGTGCATCACACTTGAAAGCTCTTGCTTGAACACGAGCCCTGGCATTGCTCTTGCGGTGGTGCTTGCAGGCAGGCTTCATTGCTCTCTCTGCACGCGTGCTGCTTCTTGGGGTACCTCTACGCTGTGCCTCTCCCTCTTGCTTGCTCTGTGGAGCCATCACGTATCAGGGGCCTCTCACGGGCCACACTTACTTGGTATAGTAGTCCTTGGGCAGGTAGATGTCCCGTACTTCGCCATAGCGTTCGAACTTAGCCCGCACATCCTCAGGCCTGCATCAAACCAACACCCAGCAGTGAGGCTTGGTGTCGACCACTGATACAGCTGCGCAGGTCATCGAAACGCTGATCAGCCCTTGATCATAGCTATAAGACTAAGATCATGTGGCAAGCTGTGCTGCAGGGGCTGCTATCGAAGCAGCGTGGAGGTCTGGCAGCTGCCTCAGAACTGATATGCTGTGCTGCCATTACAAGGGCCAGAAAGTGGTGCTAAAGCGATTTCTCCACCTTGCGTCGAGAGGTAGATTCCTGATCAGCAAGCTGACCCGCTTTGGCGGGTCTCTGCTGCTGCGAGACATGCTTCCCCACGGCACACAAGGGAAATGTCACAGGACGTAAGCACTAGCTTGTTGACAGGAACACGATAGTCTTTCCTTGCCTCAGCTGTGCTGCTGAAAGTGAGTCAGTGACACTTGTTGTTGCAGGTTTCGGCCCAACGGGTTCGGCAGCATCTGTTTCAGAGGTTTAATGTTGGTATGTAAACACTCAAAGGCAGGATGTGTACAATCATGAGCTGCTGGGGCTGTGATCAAGTCAACAAGTGCGCAGCTGCTGCATGGCACACCCACTCAAGCCACAGTGAACACGTGCCTGGTTGCACCTGCACTGAATTTGCAGAGGTTGAGCTGCGCATAAGATCTCTTATAACTCTACGTACGGGTGCTGCTACACACGTACGCTGAGATTGGACTTCTTGCAAACTTCATGTTGACTGTGTTGACCAGTCACGAGCATCAACCAAACAAACTGTTTCTATGCACCGTATGACATGTTTTCAAACTCACAGAACTGCTTGGTAACTGTATAGATCAAATATTCCAGCGGATTGCAGCTAAGGCAGCGCTAGCCTAGCCGCGCGCTGTGCGGCCACGTCAGCAGATGGGGCTGCTGCAGCTGGCCTACAGGCTGGTGATGGCAGGAGGCAGCCGAAACGCCAGTGACAGTGGATGCGCAATACCTCCATCAGCAGACTGCAACGGCAATGGTGTGGTACAGGCCTGCAGCTGCTCCTGCAACCAGGGCTTCACAAATGACCTTTCAGTGAGTGCTGCTGCTGTGTAGGCAGGCTGCTAAGGCAAAATCGTATCACGCTCTTCTTGACACAGTAGTTGCATGCCTGTAACTGCATTTGGTTTCCAGAACAGCCTGTTTGGGGGCAACCTACGAAAGTGGGGCCAATACCGTGCTAGACGCAACAGTTGAGTTGTGATTCAGCTGCCATTTGTGCCACACACAGCAGAGTGACCCCTGTATGACCGCTCGCAGCTGCCAGCCTTATAACTGCCTGCTGCTGTACCAATGCTGCAATGTCCGCTGGTGTACCTACAACTGGTGCAACTTGCAGAACTTCCTTGCACCTCGCTGGTGCGTAGCCACAGGCAACAGCAGCCAGCCTGATGGCAGGCCAGGCATCTCACCCAGCCCACCAGGAGGAGGCGGCAACACCACAGGACCCAACAGTAAGTAGTCCCAGACCACACGCCTGCTGTCTCAACCTCTGTTTCCCCAACTAGTGGTGTAAGCAATGCTCTGTCATGTGCTGCATGGTGCCGAGGCAGCTTCCAGCAGTGGCACCACCTGCGCATCAAATGGTGTTGCGCAGCCTGCATAGCATATGCCCCACAAGCACATGCAACAAACTCAACGATCAGCTGTCAGAACCCCAGCCACCTATGTTGCCTCTGCTGCCGCTGCTGTTGGCTGCTGCAGATCCTCCCCGCACTGGTTTCTGGAGCACACGCATGGCGCTCATCTCGCTGGTGCTGGTGGCGCTGCTGCTGCTGGGCTGCTGCGGCTGGTGCTACCTGCGCGTCAGGCGCCGCAGGGCAAGGCAGCAGCGCAAAAAACGCAAACGTGAGGCACGTCGGCGCCGCAATAAGCAGAGTGGCAGGCGCCACAGCACCACTAGCAGTAGCAGCAGCAGTAGTAGCAGTGACAGCTCGCCAGCAACAGAAGATGGCAGTCACCACAGCAGTGACAGCTACCGGGCCAAACCCCGGCCCAGCAGCCGGCAGCACAGCAGCAGCAGCAAACACACCAACAGGGGTAAGTCCCCACCCTCAGGCAAGGTTGGAAAAGGTGCTGGCAAGCACCAGCAACAGGAACTGTCAAGGAAGCGGAAACAGCAGCAGCAGCAGCAGCAACAAAGTCGTCAACAAAACTTGGGTGATTCGGGCAGTGAAGGTAGTGCACCGTCGTATAGCTCGGAGGAAGAGGAGTTCAAGCAGCAGCGGCTCGCGCCTCACAACAAGAAGCGACCAAGGCTGTCGCTGGAAGCAGCAGTGCTGGGCAGTGCTGCAGCAGCAGCAGCACGCCAAAGAGCAGCTGGTGGCATGTTCCTGTTGGCACCTGGCGGCAGGTGGGTTGGTGCGCTGTGCCACATGTGCAGGCTGCACTGCGTTGAATCTTGCTGTATGAATCATGCACCATCAGCAATGCCGACATGCGATGCATGCCATGCAGCAACTGGCACTACCAGTCAACTGCACAAGCATCAAATCCTTTGGCAATTCAGCGGTGCCATGATGCTTGCCAGGATCATGCGCCTGAGCCGCATGCCCGGCTGCGTGTCAAGTGTGAAGCCTTTGAGGAACAGCACCATGGCCTCCAGAACAATCGCTGCAGTAACAACCGCCTAATGCACGGTGCGGTGCTGTGTGTTTCTGCAACCAGGTACAACCCTCCGCCCAGACAGCAGCACCGCCACTTTGATGACGACGATGATGCAGCAGAAGTGCAGGTGGTCATTGTGCCGCAAGCATCATCAACAGGCAGCCCAGCTGCAGGCAGGCGGCTCAGCACGCAACGCCAGCCATACCAGCAGCGGTCACCACCACCACACCACCATCACCAGCAGCAGCAAATGCGGCTGAGCCACATGCAGCAGGACGCCAGGCAGCCAAGTCTTAGCAGGGCTATGATGCTGAATCACAGCATGAGCGCTCCTGGTGGGCGTGTGCAGAGCAGCACCGGCAGAGGTCCGCAGCAGCGGGCGCTGCAGCAGCAGCAGCGCCAGGCCCAGGACGAAGAGGAGGGAGAGTGGTGAAGCACATGGTGGTGCGCCTCAGTCTGGCCAGTTGCATACTTCATGTCGTGCACATAAGTTTGCTTGCCATTACAACATGCTTGCGTGTTGTTGCTGAGTCAGCAGAACTCATGGCAGCCGCTGTTGTGTAACAAAACGTTTCCAGAAAGACATGACCACCTTTGGGTGACCCAAGTTTTGTTTGACCTGGATTCATCAAGTGGTGTATGCACAGGAAGGTGCTGTCACAGTGATGTTCCTGGTAATCCTTGTAATTCCGGCAGGAGTGGCCAAGGGGGTTGAAGTGGTGATACCGGCCATTTGGCTCATCCTGGCAGCAGTGGCTACAGTGTGTGTACTGTACAATACGATACTATCGTAGTGACTACGTAGTCACCCAGCTGCCAGCCTTCGAAAGCCGTCTCAGACGGCAGTGCCTGTACGGTTTGATATAATGCAGAATGACTGTGGGTAAAGCAATACACAGTAACAGTAATAATGCTACTCATTCAATCAGATTGGCAATCGGCAACACGGTATCCTGGAGAAGGCAATGTGACCCAGGCAATGCGTGCGTTGACTCAACAAAAGCGGCGGCCGCTTGAACCGTTCAAGACATGTACAGTGACACTGTGTAACCCTTTCTTCTTCTCTACGTTTGTGTTGCCTACGCAGCATGATGCCACGGCATTGATGCTATGGCTTGAATGGGAAATACATGATGATTATGACAGTGTAGTGTCATCATGATGCCATCTTGCGAGGCTCACACTGCCGCAGTGCCGCACTGCAGTATATTAATATGTTTGCACTGAACCAGTGCACGGTCCAGGTGAACAAAAGCCGTGCAGTACGTACACGTGTACGTGCATGAAATGCAGCTTTCGTTAGGCTGCTGGCCCAGCACACAGTGCCTCATTCTGAAAAGCGTGGCAGCTCCGTAGAATGAAGTTGTCAACGCAGTCAAAGCCTATGTAAACCTGCTGCACCTGCTACAGTTGCAACCAGCAGCTTCTAGGCCCCCACAAGATGTGTCTGCTGCCAGCCTGACACTGAGTGCAGTGCATGAAAGTGTTTGCCGCAAACATGCAGCTTGCAGTAATCCTGCCTGAGTTAATTACAGGCATCCATGCAAATACACGCCGCAGCAATGTTCTGCTTTGGCCCTCAGCACATTCACACATGCTGCCATGCCATCACCGGGTGACATTGTCACACCATTCAAGCCGCCGCTCAGCAGCCTGCACCGGGTGCTGGTGACGGCCACGGCTCTTCCCGGAAGCATCAGCGACAGCCGCCTGCGGCATGCAGTGGCATGGATGCAGTGGTGATGACATCATTCATATGATGCATGATCCGTATAGCATTGTCCCGGACTGCCAGTCTTGGAGCCGTGCTGGCACCCTGCCAGGGTCGGACCCTGCAGCTCATGCATGCGGTGGTGACCCATGGTGGTGAGATGTGCTGGAGGTTAGTTAACTTTACTAACCTACAAGCAGGTTGAACCTGCTTGTAGCACAGATGCGAGTCACTAAAGGCTGGACTGGGCTACTGCTGCTGCTGCTGCCATCGCTAGTAGCGTCTGCAATGCCTTTGCAAGGCGCAATGCCAGAAGAAGGGAGCTTCCCTACCGTTGGAGGAGTCCTAAACACTGGCAGTGGCACTGCAAATCATTAGTTGCAGCTCTGGCTTTAACCTGTAAGCTCTGGCGGTCAGGCTGACAGTTGCCTCCCGAGCTGCGGCCCGTGAGTGATCACACACGGTGTGGCCACCAGCAGCGTCAAGGCCATCTATGTGGCAGCTGGCTGCCTGCTGCGCTGCTTGCTGCCATGTCAATTGAGTCAAGGGGGTGAAGTGATAATGCTTTGGTGAATGGCACCACAGCCACCCCAGTGACTGCAAACTCACTGCCAGCGGTTGCAGGGTTGACCTGGATGGTGATGCTGACAACACAACTCGTGATGCGTGCTCTTACCTGTATAGAAAAACAGCACAACAGATGTGAGTCGGCATGTTGGTTCCGGCATGCCTTTCAAAGGTTGAGTCGATTTCATAGCTTGCGCTGTGTCACTGCCCATTGGGCATAGCATGCAATGACCGTCGCGGCAATTCTGCTATTATAGGTCGGAAATTCTCACTGCGAGAAGATTTGACGGTCAAATGGACACACGGAGCGCCACCGCATGTATGGGCACAATAATTCAGCCTAGGCTAGGCTGTGTCCCCCAAAAGGTTCTCTTACGCAGGCAGCTCAAGAAGGCAGCAAAGCTGACGGCACAAAGACATTGCTTGCTGGTGTGATGCAGGCGCCACTGTCTTTCCAAGGGGCTGAAGGCACAAGGCTGATGCGCATGGGCTGATAAAACTAGCACCATCATGCCACCGTCAGTGACGGCTCAGCTGCTGCATCAGATTGTCTCACCTCTGTGGCAGCAATGCCAATGTTGGTCTCCTCCCTGAACAGCAGTTGTATCGGCGCGCAGCTGCAGCCACTCACGCACATCAACGTCGCAACAGCTCTGCGCGCAGCAGGGATGATGCTGCCCTGCATGTACGTCACTGCAAGGTACCTGCGCTCAAACTGGATAGTGCTGCTAATGCCGCTTGCCGTGCTGTTTGTGTCCCCTGCTGCGCTGTCCCAGACTCCTGCAGCTTTGCTGCCTGCTGCAAGCACACTCGTATCTATGCTGAACTGCAGTCTCTGCCCCAGCCCCTTCAGAAAGTACCCCCGCGTCTTGCAGTTGTCGTGCAGGCAGTTGGCATGAAAGGTTGAGGTCTTCCAGCTGCAGCCCTTTGGGAGCCCTGTGGGGCTTGGAAGGCAAGTTGCGACGCTGCTCAACCTCTCTCCCTCTCTGCACCAGGTGTCTGCGTCCTGCTGCACTGCCACAGGGCTAATGGGGATGGGCAGATTGCCTCCACCAACAAACCTCCATGCACTGGCACCTGCAGACGGATCAGCTGCTCCTGTCGCCATCACAGCAGCTAGCGTCTGCCGTAAGGTGTACGCAACCACGTCTGCATATATCTTGAAGCCTGCTGCTGTGGGGTGCACAGTGTCGCCCATGATCGTCGCCCATGTGGCGCCTATCAGCTGCTGCGCAGCTGCGTCATCCAACAACAGATCGTACAAGCTGTTGCGCATTGATGCCAGCGGTGCACCGTACCGCCGTGCGATCATGCCATGCATCTCATAACCTGCGGCAGCAGACATCCCAAGAAAACCGCGTGTACACCGGCATGTGTGTCAGCAGAGTGCAAGCATTGGCTGGCAGGGAGGATTGCACGGCGGCCGATCGGCGATGCATACTGCTCGGCAGTTGGCAACTGCAGACTGCCATAGATGCCGTCTATGGCATAGCCGCTAGCCCTGGCAGGGCTCTGCAGTGCACTATGGCATAGCCGCTAACCGTGGCAGGGCTCTGCAGTGCACTATGGCATAGCCGCTAGCCCTGGCAGGGCTCTGCAGTGCACTGGGCCCAGTGTGCCAGCCTGGCATGATGGCAGCCTGCACATTAGTGGAACCCATGCAAATGGCTTGACTGGCACTGCCAGTGATTGACGATGATGGCGGGCAGCCAGCACCCGCTCAAGCCGGCAGCTGCATGTAAATCAGTTGTTGCTGAAAAGTCGCCAATGCACAGCTTACCTGAGCTGTGGAAGGGAAAGGGCACCTGCACGGTTGCTGTTGTGTTGCCTGGTGCAGGCATGGTTTCAGAATTGAACGGAAACACTGCAACGCTCATGAGGGCCGCGTTGGGTGCCCTGCGGATGACCCTGCGCAGTAGGCTCTCATAGTTGCCAACCTGCAACACAGCAGCACACACACAGCGTGAGTCGAACAACACTGGTTCCGGCTGTGTTAGGCAGCTCAGCCTATGATCCTGGGGCTGTTACTTTTGTGTCACGCAGAGGCTGTCACTGTGGGCCACTGTCTACATAGTATCTGAGGCTGTGTGGGTTATTGTCTGAAGCACATAGTGCAGGCAACCCTGATGCACCAGAAGGCGATCGCCCATTGCTGCAGCTACCGCAGTGCTGCACAATGCGCCTACATCTCCTTGTGTTGTGCTGCCGCGCAGCTGCACTGCTGAGCACAGATGGCTACTGCATCGCCTACGTTGTGCCAGACCGTGACCTGACGCGCGCCCTTGGCATCGTGACGCTGCTGCACAAGGGTATGCCGCCAACTCCGCGGCAGCCGTTCATGGTGTACTCCACCAGCACCAGGTCAGCATCCTGCGCCAGCAGCAGCAGCAGCAGCAGCAGCAGCAGCAGCAGCAGCAGCAGCTTGACTTTCAAGACCGCTGGGGCTGTATACGGGAGTCAGCAGCGAGGGTTGTCACCAAACACGTGCAGGATGCAGCCATGCATATGCAGTGAGCAACAGCAGTACATGGTGCACCATGCTGTTCAACAGCAGAGGCTGCGGCGGCAGTTACAAACTGGCATACACAACTGCTTGTGATGATTGTCCCAGCAGCTGTACGCCACTGGTGTGAGAGGCAGCAGGTGCCCGGTGCGGGCCGTTCACAGGAGCAGGTGTTGCTGAGCGGAGCGGCTCCGCCTCAGCCTGAGAAGCGTGGCAGTCGGCTATTACAGCAGGGTGCATCCCACCTGTGGTACGTACTGGTACCAGCATGTCGCTGCCACAACAATATCACTTGCGCTTCGTGCCAAGTTGACGATGTTGAACGTAACGCTTGGGAACGCAGCCTGCAGAAAGCAGCAGTTGGTTACTAAATGTTAGCCTAATTGAATCAGGTCCCAGCCGTCCTTGGCGCAAGCACATGCTCTGGTTCTTGTATACGTGTGTGCTGCCAGCACCGATGGTGATAATGCCACATTGACTGCTCAACAATCTCAGCCAAAAAAGTGTGCAGCATTCGCTGGTGAACAACGCGGCCCACCTTGAGCCAGTTATTGACCAGCGGCTCCACCCAGCTTCCTTCTGAGTTTTTCCATGCTTCGTTGAATTTCATGTAACCTACTGTCACTGAACCTCCAAACACAGCGATTGTGACATTTGCACCTGGTGTGCTGAGCTTGCGTGCCAGCAGGTGCCAGTTGCGCAGGCTGCCTAGGCAGGCCTGCCTCCAGGCCGCTGTAACCAGGCGCCAGTACCGACTGAGGAGTGGCAAGTGGCACAGCTAGCATCCTTTGTAGCGTCTGCTGCAAATCTGCTGCCGCAATTATACTTTCTTGCAGTCTTCTAGTTGGCTGTTGTGCTCTTAGGCCTGCTTGCTGGCCGAGTTGCAGCAGGTTGCCTGCAGCAGCAGGCTGCCCGTCTGATGCTGTAGCTGCTGCTGTCGACGCAGCACAGTTTCGTGCAAGTATAACTAGCACTAATTGCGTTATGAAACCAAACGTATGCATCCTGTGGGTTTTGCAGTCAGACCAGGCCGCTGGAAGGTCGTGCCACAATGGCGATGTCCGAAAGTGGCAGTGCTGGCTCAGGAGAACCGGCCTCCGTTCAACGAACTTGATTGGCTAGAGTAAGTGATGAGTTTCTTGTCATGGCAATAAGATCAGCTCCCTAACAAATCATCAGGTGTGCCTGGCGAAAGCTATTGCCAATAGACTTACGCCGCAGGGCACTTGCTGCCTAGCGTTTCAGCAGTCCAAAGTGCTCAAGCACTACATTAACGGCATGTCACCTCGTACGTATGCAAACATCTCAGGAGAAGCTCCCTGCGCTGTTCTCGCTGTCTTTCTTGTTTGTAGTGAACTTCGCTTGGCCTCTTATAATCGAAGCCCAACATGCGCGTTCTCTTCAGTAAATCCCTACGAAATATATTACCAGCACTACTGCAGCCGCCGCTGCTAGTGGGCCACCAGCAAGGTGCCCACTGTCTGCAAGGACCATGTATGCACACTCAACACAAGACAGCCGCTGCATCATGCAGCTGTGGCACACTCATCAGCTGAGGTGCGTGTTGTAATGAATGTACTCTCGCCCAGGGTGGCTGTTAGAGCAGCGTGCTGCTGCATCCCCCAGGCCCACATCATACACGCCCCCAGGGGGGCTGGTGCCTGTGATGCTCTCAAGCCCCTCTAACGCACGCTCGCTGTTGCTGCGGCTTGCACCGCCGCGGCCTGTGCTGCTGCCTGTGGGCGACTCGCCACCTAGCAGCAGGCCCTCGTCACCTGCTAGGCCGGACAGGCCCTCCTGCAGAGCAGCCAGGCGAAGAAGCAGCAGCAGCAGCAGCAGCAGCAGCAGAATCAGCCAGGCGAGTCAGCAGGTTCATCAGCAACACGCCTGGTAAGCTGCAAGTCAATACTGTGTACTGCAGCGCCCCACTCGACACTTGTACTGCCAATCCGTAATGTGAACTTTGCATCATGCGCAATCTTCCATCTTTGCCGCCACACACATAGTTTGTATGTAGAACTCCCTGCCCTGCTGCTGCCCACCACTCCCAGCTCCAGCTGCACCGTATTACATTACCAGCAGCACTGCGCACCCTGCATGTGTTACATGAGGGATGTTGTAACGCTCTACGCGCATACCTGCCGCGCCCATCTTGCTGCCTTGGCCCAGCCACACATCTTCAACACACACAACCCTACGCAGTGTCATCCTGCACATCATCTTGCACCCCCCTAACTTTAGAGATGTCACTGTCCACGTGCGTCACTGCCGCACCTATCTCGCTGCCTTGAACCAGTCTTACACCTCCAACATACACAACCCTACGCAGTGCCTGCCTGCACGTCATAATGCACATCATCCTGCAACCCCTCTCACCTGAGAGATGTCACTGTCCACGCGCGTCACTGCCGGCCCCATCCTGCCGCCTGGCCCGCCACCCACGCCAACGCCAGCACTCAAGCTAGGCAAACTAGCCGCAGACGCAGCGCGTGACGCATCCACGCGCCCGTAGCTGCTCGCCACTGCTGCTGCCAGCTGCGCACTCTGCTGCCGAGTGATCTGGCCAACAAGCGGCGGCGTGTTAGACCCGCTGGATGCAGCAGCAGCAGCACCGCCGCCGTGCATCATTTGATGGTGCAGCTGAGCCGTCGGGCTGACGCCCAGCAGCTCTGCGCTGCGGGGGCTGCTGCCGGACTGCTGCAGGTGCAGCTGTGCTGCTGCCAGCTGTGCCAGCTGCGCCAGCTGGGAAGAGGAGCCTTGCTGACAGCCAGGCAGCGAAGACAGGCCGTGGTATGACCCCGAACGGCGCATACTGCTGCCGCCAGAGCCACTGCCAGACCCTCCTGGCTGTTGCTGCTGCTGTAGGGCTAGCAAGCGCGGTGACACCGCCGGCCGCTGCTGCTGCTGCTGCTGCTGGTGGTGGTGGTTGTCATGCTGCTGCTGCTGCCGGCTGTTTTCAGCTGCAGCTGCTGCAAGCGGCGCTTCATCGTCGATGGATGCGGTAAGGTCGACTGTTGCTGCAGCCTGGTGCAGAGCGCCGTACTCCTGGTGCTGCTGGTGCAGCGAGGCGACTTCGCGGCCCATGGCTTCCTGCTCGCGCTGCTTGATCTCCTCCTCCTGCTGCGCTGCGTCATCCTCTGCTGCCGCCTCACTGTGCAGCAGGCCCTGCGGCATGCGGGGATTGCAGCATGGGGTCAGAGGTTGGCAGTGGCAGATGTATGGAACAGTTGATAATGAAAAGGTGCTTTATCCTCTGCTGCTGCCTCACTGTGCAGCAGGCCCTGCAGCATGCGGAGATTGCAGCAGCGGACCAGCGATTGGCAGTGGCAGACAGATGAAAACAATCGACACAGGAGATATGTGAAAACTTTGTAGCACTCTAGCAGGAATAGACATGCACTGACACCCAACCCCTGCATGTATTATTCTCTGCTGCCGCCTCACTGTGCAGCAGGCCCTGCGGCATGCGGAGATTGTTGCAGCATGGGACCAGCGGTTGGCAGCAAGAACACACAAGAACTAAGCACAAACATCAGCATCTGCTGCTGTCCCACTGTGTCACAGCACCTGCAGCCCGGGGTGTGCACCATGACACGGCAGTCAATAACAGCAGCAGAACTGTTGACAAGGGTGCTGAAGGGAGGCGCTGCTGTGTTAATTCTGCTTTGCAACCCAAGGCAGCTGCTGACAACCCTTGTGCTGTGTTGGTATCTCGCCGTAAACCTCCAGCACGCATAATTTGCGGTTGTGCGCACTGCCTCGGTCAACACCCACACACTCCCAGACTCTCTGTCTCACACAAACACACAAACACACCGGCAGTTCCCAGCAGAACATTCAAGGCAGGCAGCAAACCTTAACGGGATTGGCGCACCTCATGCTGCGTTTGTATGTCGCCGTCGCCCTCTAGCATGCTGCCAGCAGCAGCGCCGGGCTCGCTGTTGAGCGCGCTGCCAAGGTCAAAGCCCACACACTCCCAGACTCTCTCTTCCACACACACCAGCAGTTCTAAGCAGAACATGCAAGGCAGCCGGCAAACCTACCTCAACGCCCACACACTCTACAACTCTCACACACACCTGCACTTCCAAGCAGGGTACATATAGAGGATGGCAAAATTCTATTGCAAATAGCTGGCCCACCGATGAGCAGTGCACCCTCACCTCATGCTGCGTTGGTATGTCTGCGTCGCCCTCCAGCACTCCTCCATCGCTGTTGAGCGCGCTTCCCAGGTCAAAGCCCACGCGCCGCTGGCTGGGCGACATGGGAGGGGGCACCGACCGCGGGCTCACAGGCAGCTGCAAAACACAGAAAGGGGAAGGAGAGTTTGCAACAGATGGACGAGACGTCAGCTGCTGGCTGGGCGACATGGGAGGGGGCACAGCACGCGGGCTCACAGGCAGCTGCAGGATATAGAGGAAGGGAACAAGATGTGCGACAGAGGGGCGGTGGGTCCGTGGTGTGGAGTTGTGAATCTGGAACTGATTGAGGGACGGTGCAAGGGCTCACTGGCAGCTGCAGGAAGGCATATAACAGCAGTGTATGAGCACCGCACGCAGGCTGAACGGCAGCTGCAGAAAAGAGGAGGGGAAGGCGTGTGTGCGACAGGACAACGATGCGTTAGCTGCTCCTGGGCGACATGGGAGGGGGCACCGACCGCGGGCTCACAGGCAGCTGCAGGTTCATATGCAGTGTGACGCAAAAGAACAACGATGTGTCAGTGGTGTGGAGTTGTGTTGTTGGCACAGTGCCAACAGTCAGTGACTGATTGAGGGACGGTGCAAGGGCTCACTGGCAGCTGCAGAACAGAAGAGGAGGAGAATGCGTTGAACAGAACAATGATGCGTCAGCTGCTACCGCTATCCCATTATATGTTGAGCATGAATGAGACACAGTGTGAGGGCTCCCAGGCAGATGCAGGGGAGGGCGCAGAGGAACATTATGTGTGCAGCGGTGCAAAACGACAGTGGAGGTGCTAGCTGGGCGACATGGGAGGGGGCACCGACCGCGGGCTCACCGGCCGCTGCAGCACAGAGGAGGGGAAGGGGGGTGTGCAACAGGAACAACGATGCGTTAGCTGCTGCCGCTACCACATTTCATGTCGGGCATAAGTGAGACACAGTGTGAGGGCTCCCAAGCAGATGCAGGGGAGGGCGCAGAAGAACGGTATGAGGGCAACCACAGCAGTGGAGGTGCTGGCTTGGCGACATGGGTGGAGGCACGGACCGCGCGCTCACCGACAGCTGCAGAACGGAGCAGGGGAGATATAGAGGAGCGTGAGCGAAAGAACAACGATGCGTCAGTGGTGTGGAGTTGTGTTGTTGGAGCAGTGGCAACAGTCAGTGACTGACTGAGGGACGGTGCAAGGGCTCACACGCAGCTGCAGAGCAGAGGAGGGGAAGCAGTGTGTGCAACAAAACACGATGCGTCAGCTGCTGGTTGGGCGACATGGGGGCAAACAGCCGTACTGCAGCGAGTGCAGCTGTTGGCACCACTGCAAACCACACTCATGTCTGTGTATGCAACAGAAACGACACAACCAGAGAGCTTACGTATGTGACTGTCACTAACACACAAAGTAACACAGCAGCACTCCCACCTGCTCTCCAGGCTTCAAGCCGCCTCCGCTGCCGCCCCACTGCTGCCGCTGCTGCTGCAGCACCGCCAGCCCGCTGCCGCTGCTGCTGCTGCCAGGCGCTGGGCTGCCCACCCTCAGCCCACCAACCTGCGCAGCTACAGCTGCAGCAGCAGCAGCAGCATGCACCGCCTCAACGCCCATGCCAGGGTGGTTGCTGCCGCTGCGCTGACCTAGTGATGGCGAAAACGGCAGCGACGGCAGCTGCTCACTCGCGTTCCTTTTTTCAGGGCTGCCACCGCCTAGGATGCTACTGCTGGGGCTAGGAGCAAAGCTGTAGCTGCTCTGGCTGCTCATGGCGTGAGAGAGTCCTGTGAACTGGCTAATTGCCCCGCCCGCAGCAGTAGCTGCCCCGCCGCCAGATGCATTACTGACTGAGGACCCAGCCCTCTGCTGCTGCTGCTGCTGCTGCTGCGGCTGGGTGGCAGCTGAAGGAGAGCCCACTGCTGAGCCAGTGTTAGAGCCGTGACGGGAGTTTGCTGACATGCGCACTGCAGCTGCAATAGCGCGGAACTGTTGCTGCTGCTGCTGATCGCCCTGCCCATCTGCAGCTGCCACCTCTGCAGCAAGCGTGTTGAGGCTCCCTGTGGCCCCAGAGCTCCGGTTGATCTGCTCCTGCTGCTGCTGGATCAGCAGCTGCTGCTGCTGCAGCTGCAGCAGCAGCGCTTGCTGCGACTGGCTGACGGGCTCCCCCTGCACTGAGGCTGCCCTGCTGGGCCCTCTGCTGTTGCTGGCCAGGCTGCCTGCCCTGCTGCCGTCCCTGCGCAGTGAGGCGTCACGCACCGGAACAGCAAGGCACATCGTGTGGCGGCCACCTGCAGCAGCAGCAGCAGGGGCAGCGGCAGCAGGTGATATAACACACTTGGTGTGGCTGACGCTGACGCTGAAACATCATTGAAGCCAAGCTGCACACTCGGCGACACGGCTAGCAATGCACAGACAAGCAGCTGCGCGCGCACCCACCAGCTGCGGTCTGTTGCAGAAGCAACAGACCCAGTCAGCGATGGATCAGGACCCGTGACAGGCTATCGCCTGCACCCAGCTGCTGTCGCTGCCGCCACCTTCCATCGTGCCCTGGTGCACCCACCAGCTGTCGCAGCATTGTAGGCAGCGATGGTGGTCAGCCATGGAACAAACGCAGAAACAGAACACTGCCTTCACCCACCTGCTGTTGCTGCCGCCACCTTCCATTGTTTGCGTAGCCAGCAGTTCTAGTCAGCAATGAATCAGAGCCCGCCTCTGCATGCACCTGCTGTTGCTGCCGCCACTTTCCAGCGTTCGTGCCCCCCAGGTAGCGCCACCTCCACTGAGCTGTACACGTCCTTGCCACCTCCCCCCAGAACAGCACGTTGAAACATCAATGCGGCCAAGCTGCACACCCAGCGACAAGGCTAGACACACACAGAGAACAGCTGTGGGTGCATCCACCAGCTGCAGTACGCAGCAGCTCTAGTCAGCCATAGAACAGACACACAAAGAGAGCACCACCTGCACCCACCTGCTGTTGCTGCCGCCACCTTCCAACGTCCGTGCCCTGGCGCACCCACCAGCAGTCGCAGCAATGTAGGCAGCAATGGCAGTCAGCCATGAAACAGACGCAGGAACAAAACACCGCCTCTTCACGCACCTGCCGTTGCTGCCGCCACCTTCCAGCGCTCGCGCCCCCCTGGCAGCGCCACCTCCACTGGGCTGTACACGTCCTGGGCGCCTTCCCCAATCCGTGTCATCACAAACGTCAGTGTCAGAGTCCGTGGCACACTCAGCGACAAGGCCACACACAGAGAGCAGCTGCGGACGCACCCACCAGCTGCTGAAGTACACAGCAGCTCTAGTCAGCAATGCATTATTGGCCCCGTAACGGAATACCTCCTGCACCCACCTGCTGTTGCTGCCGCCATCTTCCAGCGCTCGTGCCCCTGTGGCAGCGCCACCTCCACTGGGCTGCTGGTCCTTGGCGGCTCAGCCATCGAACAACATTATTGGACAAGCTGCACACTCAGCGACAGGCTAGCTGCACAAAGGCAGCAGCTGTGAGCGCACCCACCAGCTGTTGCGGTAAGCAGCGTTCTAGTGAGCACTGATACAGACACAGTACCGCACCTGCTGTCGCTGCCGCCACCTTCCAGCCTTCATGGCCCCCTGGCAGCGCCACCTCCACTAAGCTGTACACGTCCTCACGCTGACACATAATTGCAGCCAGGCTGCACACTCAGCGACAAGGCTGGCCACACGCAGAGAGCAGCTGCAGGCGCACCCACCTGCTGCTGCAATAAGCATCAGCATCAGAGCCCACAGCACCCACCTGCTGTCGCTGCCGCCACCTTCCAGCGCTCGTGCCCCCCCTTCCACCTCCACTGGACTGTACACGTCCTTGGCAGCTCAAGCAACCAACATCATTTCAGACAAGCTGCACACTCAGCGACGAGGCTAGCCACACACAGGAAAGCAGCTGCGAGCGCACTCGCCAGTTGTGGGCTGTCGCAGTAAGCAACAGTTCCAGTCAGCAATGGATCAGACCCACCTGCTGTCGCTGCGGCCACCTTCCAGCGCTCGTGCCCCCCAGGCAGTGCCACTTCAACGGGGCTGTACACGTCCTTGGCGCCTCCCCCCAGGCCCAGCCGCCCGTAGCTGGCGCGGCCCCAGATGAACATGCGGCCCGACGACGTCACGGCACACGAATGAGTGCCGCCAGCAGCAACCTGCAAGAGGTCAAGATTGAAAATCGTGCGTGCAAGGTAAGCAGGGCGAGGTGTGAGTGATGTGACGGCCAAGGGGCCTGTACAGCCAGACACGACATGCACGACATGCACGACATACACGACACGGCAAAGTTGTCACCTGCAATGCAGCAGCAGGGTCAGCAGTATGCACCGAATGCCCAGCCTGCCGTAGCTGGCGCGGCCCCAGATGAACATGCGCCCCGACGACGTGACAGCACACGAGTGCGTGTTGCCAGCAGCAACCTGTGAGAAGGAAGAAGACGGAAGATTACACGGTGTACTCGGCGAAGGACACCAGCTGAACAAAGGAGGCTGCAAATAGCTCACTCAGACTGTCAATCAATGCAGGCCGAACCCCAGAACACAGCCCCTGCAAGAGGGCAAGCTAAATAGCCTGCGGCAGCAGGGTGAGGTGTGGGTGGTGTGACGGCCAAAGGGTGTGTACAGCCAGAGACAACATGCAACGACCTTGTCATTTGCAATGCACCAGCAGGGACAGCAGTATGCACCGAAGTGACAGCCAGGGTGTGTGTGTCACTAGCAGGCCCAGCCTGCCGTAGCTGGTGCGGCCCCAGATGAACATGCGCCCCGATGACGTGACAGCACACAAGTGCGTGCCGCCAGCAGCAACCTGCAAGAGGGCAAGTTTGAAAGAAACCCAAACATCAGTGTGTGCACAGCAGGGTGGGGTGTGGGCAATGTGACGGCCAAGGGGCCTGTACAGCCAAAGACGATGTGCAACGAACTTGCCCTGTTTACATGCGGAATCCACATGTAACTAATATGCGAGGTAAGCAGAGTGAGGTGTGGTTGATGTTACGGCTAAGGGGTGTATACAACCAGAGGGAGATGCAACAAACTTGTCCATTGCAATGCAGCAGCAGGGTCAGCAGTATGCATCGAAGGCCCAGCCGCCCGTAGCTGGCGCGGCCCCAAATGAACATGCGCCCCGACGGCGCCACACGAGTGCGTGCCGCCAGCAGCAACCTGCAAGAGCGTGCGTGCAGCAGGCTAGTGTGTGTGTGATGTAACAGATAAGGGGGTGATAACAGTCCAAGACGACGTGCAGCGCACTTGTCATTTGCAATGCACCAGCAGGGTAAGCAGCATGCACTGAGGTGGCAGCCAGCAATGTTGGTGTCATTAGCAGGAACCAAGCACTGCCACATTCCTGTTTGTGTGCATCAAAGAAAGTCAAGATATTTCATCCACAGTATGCCCAATGCAGCAGCAGTGCACCGGGTCGCAACCTCCACCCAGCCCTGCCTCAATGCACTGCTCTGCTCCACCTGCGATCCCCCAGCGCCGCACCTGCTGCAGCATGGTGTGCCCCTGCAGGCCGCGCACTTTGCGGGGCCGCAGCCCTGCATACCACGCACCACCGGCACAAAAGCGTGTACAATGGCGAAGGCCTCAGCCTTGTCACTAGGCGCTGGTGTTACCTGTGAGGACGATTTAACCATTGGCTTGCAAAACAAGCGGCAGCACAGTGCACCAGACCATGATTCATACACAGGCGCAACTGCCTCCCCAGTCACCAACCCTTTATAATTTGCCCGGCCACGCACCTGCACCACTGTGTGCCCCTCCAGGCTGCGCACTTTGTGTGGCCGCAGCTTGCTGCTGCCAGTGCGGTCAGCAATGCCCAGCCGGCCGTACTCGCCCCTGGCGCCGGCAGCAGCAACAGCAGCAGCGGCAGCAGCACAACAGCAACAGCGCAAACAAGAACAAAGTCAGCAAAAAGCAGGTGTCCATGTTGGTTGAACGTGCAGCGCAGTATGCTTGGAGGAAGAAGTGCAAGGGGGAGCTGCATCATCTGTTGGCCTGTCGTGCAACAGCTGGCTTGCATAACCACCTGCTGCCTTGTTCGCAGAGCTATGACATGCGGCTTATAGACAATCAACCCACCTCCTCAACCTCAACATCATGGAGTTGTGTCAAAGTGCTGCGCCACACCTGCCCCACACGTAGATCTGGCCACCCCCCTTGACAATTGGACATGTAAGCGCAGCACGTATCTTGGGCTATCAACACCCCTCATACCCCCAGGCATGCTAAAATGACGATCTATTGCGCCGCACCTGCCCCACACGTAGATCTGGCCGTCTGCGCTGAGCGCCATGGAGTGCCAGCCGCCAGCAGCAATGTCTGCCACTGCCACCTCCTCAAGGTCCACCACCTGTGACAGACAAATAAGCATGCATGTGCTGCCGTGTCACTGCCAGGGCAAGTAGTCAAGCAATAGGTAATTGAAGTTAGCAACAGCTACAGTAGTGGGCGTGTGGGTACCTCCTCCAGGTCCACCACCTGGTTATGGTGAGATGTTGACAGCAGCAGGCAGCAACAGCAGCAGTAAATGCGGCTATGTCAGCCACAGCAGCATGTGAAGAGGCAATTGACGAGTTGGCGACCGCCACCTCCTCCAGGTCCAACACCTGGTGATAACGTGTGGAAAGAAGTCAGCAGCAAGCAGTAACAGCAGCAGCAGCGATTGATGGGGCTCGTCCTATACAAGGCAAACAGCAATGTCAGCCACCGCCACCTCCTCAGGGTCCACCACCTGGTGATGGTGAGATGCAATTGGATTGACTTGGCCGTACAGAAGGCAAAAACCTATGTCAGCCACTGCCACTTGATCGCCAATCAAAAAGAGCACTTGATTCAAGACAGCAACCACAGCAGCAGCAACACCAGCCAACCCTTCAAGGTCAACCACCTGGCACAGACACATAAGCATGCATGTGCCACAAGCCAATCATGAATGTCCTACCGTGTCACTGCTTGGGCAAGTAGTCAAGCTCTAGGCGGTTGCAGTCCACAGCAGCATCATTGCTGGGCGCCTAATGAATAAAAAGGCGCTGCCATTCTTCCCAGCTGAACATGGCAGCAGCAGCAGCAATGCATTCAAACCAAAACATGCAATTGAACCCCACAGAATTGTAAACAAGCGTCATCACAAAGGGTTTCAACTACATTGCACCTCTACCGGCGTGGTGGAGTAGATGGTGCTCCCGTTGCCCAGCTGGCCGTAGTCGTTGGTGCCCCACGCCAGCAGCCGCCCGTCAGCGCCCAGCGCCATGTTGTGGAACGCGCCGCACGCAATGGCAGCGATGTTCACCGCGCCAGGCACCTGCAGGCATATGTTAGAGAGGCATTGCGACCATGGATGGCTGTCAGTGATGATCAGCAATAATGATCAGGGTAACTGGCCTCCATGTTCACCGCGCCAGGCACCTGCAGGCATGCCCCAGAGAGAGAGAAGGTTGTTTGCAGCCGTGACAGTACCTACGTGACAGTACCCACGTGACAGTACCTACGTGCGCAATGTGCATGGCCTAGCATGCGCTTGGTGGCTCGGCCGGCTGCTGGCGATCCAAACCCTGGTGCCTAGGATTACGGCTGAATAATTATTTATAAAGCAGCTTTATAAAGCACAGGACCGAGCTGGCCTGCACGGCAAATCTGCTGGACTATCGCGCTGCCTGATGCAAACCGCAGTGCACCTTGCGTGGTGCGCGCTGCAGCTCCAGTGCGAACTCCCCCCAGGGCTCGCCCCACGTCCACACCTCGCCACCCTCAGTGAGCACCACGCTGTTCATGCCGCCACACGCCACCTGCAGGCATAAGCAAGGGGCAAAGAGGTCAGACCAGAGTAACAGTGCAGTATGCACACTCCAGCATCCGCGTCGGCAGCTTTGGTGTTCATGCCGCCACACGTCACCTGCGCACACAAGACCGCGGGTGTGCACAATGAGATTCCAAGGACAATCAACAGTTACAAGATGCACACTCCAGCACCTCGGTGAGCACCACGCTGTTCATGCCACCACATGCCACCTGTGCTGGGGAAAGAAGCCAACAACAGGCAGTATGATTAGCGTCATTGTTTGAAAGGCAGCCACGCCACTGTTGAACAGCAAACCCGGCACTATCAGCAAGCTGAATACAGCAGGGGGGAGACCAATGACACACAGGTGTGAGGCGCGTAGCCACACGCCACCTGCAGGCAACAAGACAGGTGCACAGATGTTTGAGGTTCAAACTCCCAGTAACAGTTGCCAGATGCGCCCTCCAGCACCCTCAGTGAGCATCACGCTGTTCATGCCGCCACACGCCACCTGCATGCAGCATCACAGGTGCACAGAGGACGAGAATTCAGCGACAGTAGCGAGATGCACGCTCCCGCACCCTCTATCAGCACCTGCGGAGTTCATGCCGCCACACGCCACTGCATGAAAATTGACAATTGGGTGTGCACAAGGAAATGTTGAAGACAGAATCGCAGGAATAGGCACATACTGCACCGCCCTCTGTCAACACCTGCGGCGTTCATGGCCGCTACACGCCACCTGCATGCAGCAACAATGCGGGTGTGCACAAGGAAACGTTGAAGACAGAATCGCAGGATCAGGCACACTGCGCTGCCCTGTGTCAGCACCTGCGGCGTTCATGGCCGCCACACGCCACCTGCACAGGCGGAAGAGGCCAGCAACAGGCAGTTTGAGAGGAGCAGCAACCACAGCCTTTCAGCCAGCTGCATGCAGCAGCCAGCACAGCACTGTTCATGCCGGCACACGCCACCTGCAAATGCAGCAAGCCAGGGGCACAGGAGTTACGAGATTCCAACAGCAAGTAACAGTTGCAGGATGCACACTCCAGCACCCTGTACAGCCAGGCCAGGCAGGCAGCAGCAGGAAGCCAGCAGGGAGCCAGGATTGAACGGGCGGGATGCTACTGCTCTTGCTGTCTGCGACACTGCTCCTGCTATGGTTGCACTACTCACAGAACTAAACATACCATCTCGTTGAGCTAGGCAAGGCATGCGCATGAATCAAGCACAACGGCGAAAATTACCGTGCCGAACAACCATGCCTTACAGCAGTTTTCTTCCACAGCCGCGCACCTGTTTCACAGCCATGCCAGGCATGCAGGCGCGGGGCACCAGGATGTCCCTCGCAGCAGGCAGCACGCCATACACGCTGCTGTAGTTGTACGCATCACCAGCGGCACCATTCGCAGCCCCGTTTGCAGAGCTCTCTGCTGTGTCGCTGCGCTGCAGGCTCCTGCTGCTGATGATGTTGCCATTGACTGCTGCTCCGGCCCTGCCTGCTGCCTTTGCTACTGCTGCTGCAGCAGCTGCCAGCAGCCCTTCCGTGCCGCTGCTGCTGCCGTGCGCCGCTGCTGCTGCTGCTGCCAGTGCCGCTGCAGCCTGGGTGCCTGGCTGGGGTTGCTCGTCAGGTGCCACAAGGCCACACTGCTGATACTCATTGCCTGCAAGCAGAAACAGCAACAGCAGCTCGTCAGCCGTACCCACCTATACACACCCACAGAAGGGCAAGGCATGTTGTGGAGCGGTTGACTGCTGGTAGATAGCAATTGTACGATATTGTTCAAGTGCCGCGGCACAGCATGTAAGCATGTGCGCAAGTATACATATGTGGTGACAGTAACACTGCGTATGTACTAGTGCAACTGAGTTTGAAGGTATTCAGCATATCCTCAGCGCTAGGCTTGCCACAGACGTATCCAGCAAGACGCTACAAAAACAAAGACGGCAAGAACTCTGTGGAGTGCAGTTGCCCCTTACCTCCCCTGCAGCAGACCTGGCCTTGATATCACACACGCACACACAAAAAAACAGGCACTACATAAACCACTGAACAAAAAGATGTGGTGTGCAGTTCTTCATCAAGCCACCTGGCCCTCACCTCCCCAGCAGTAGACCTGCCCTTCATCACCAGGCACTACAAGACCCATCATGTGGTGTGCAAACCTGTGGTGTGCAAACCTTTGTCCAGCCACCTGCGCCTCACCTCCCCAGCAGTAGGCCTGGCCTTCATCACACACATGAAAACAGGCACTGCACAAGCCACCAAACAACAAGCAGAGATGTGCAAACTTCCACCAAGCCGCTCACCTCCCCAGCAGTAGACCTGGCCTTCATCAGACAGCGCCAGGCAGTGCCACCCACCAATGGCAGCCTGCACCGGCATCATCATCATCAGCAGCAGTTGTCGACTTTAGGTGGATGCCCTGCTGACGGGTCTGTCACAGCTGCTGCTGCTGTGGACGCGTCAGTGCACATGCCCGCCTTGACATGCACGCCAGTAGCATTAGTACAATCCTCCATGCACGCCAGCACTGTCGCAACCCTTGCAACCGTGCCAACATGCCGTGCAACAAGAGGCTGCACAGTCAAGCCACTTATAGCTCAAGTCCTCAAGGATGTCCTAGGGTAGCAATAGGGAGGCTGTACTGCAGCATCAACAAATACAACAGCCCTGCCTGCACAGAATGTTCAACAGCCACCGCTGCAGCTGCTGCTGCACATGCTCGCAGCCAACAGCTGAGCACCACACAGGCCATGCGGAAAGGCCGCCCCACCTGCACGATGTGCACGCCATGCAGCGCCTCCACGCAGGCAGGCTTGCGCTGAAGGTCCCTGGCGGCAGCAGCAGCAGCAGCGGCAGCAGCAGCAGAGTGATTAGCAGTGAACATTCAACCCTGGATACCATGTAGATGCTGGTGCAGCTCCTGCTTGCCTTACACCGCTAGGAGGCAGGCTTGCGCTGCAGGTCCCTGGCGGCAGCAGCAGCAGCAAGACAGCCAGAGCAGCAGTGTGATCAGCAGGGAATACTCAGCTGTGGGAATACTCAGCCGTGAGACATGCAGCTGCTGGTGATGCAGCTGCCTGCATCTGTATCACAGCGCTAGGGGTTCCTCATGCGCAACTGTTGTGAGCTTTGCACTGCACATGACTGCAACATGTGCCAAGCCTTCTGCTGCCGCTGATGCAAGTATACCGTCAGCAGGACTCGCAGCCGTTCTCAGCATGCTGCTGCTGGTGGTGCTGCTGCTGCAGTGCATCTGTCCCACCTGTAGCCTTGGTCAACACAGCTGCGTGCCACCCACTGGTATTGGGCTCTGCTACTGCTAGTGCTGCTGCTGCTGCTGCTGCCGCCTGCAGCGGCGCTCATACGCCCACCTGTGCCCGTGGCCCAGCATGCCGCGAGCGTTCCAGCCCCAGGACCACAGCCCGCCCTCCCCTAGCAGATTGTGTTGATACTGCACCTGGGTCTGCTGCTGCCACTGCTGATGTTGCCGCATTGCGCATGACTTGAGCTGTGTCAATGCCTGGTGTACGGAATGCAACCAGCTGTTGCTGCTGCGCCTGCCACCTACTCACCTGTGCCCATGGCCCAGCGTGCCGCGTGCGTTCCAGCCCCAGGACCACAGCCCCCCCTCCCTTTGCAGATGTGATACTGCTGCTCCTAGGTCTGCTGCTGTTGCTGCAATGCGCATGACCCCAGCTGTGTCAATGCCTGGTGCACGGAATGCATTCCAGCCCCAACCAGGACCACACCCCAACTTTCTGGTGTCTGGCTTCTGCTGCTGCTGCCACCTGCGTTGCCCATGCGCGCACCTGTGTCCGTGGCCGAGCGTGCCGCGTGCGTTCCAGCCCCATGACCACAGCCCCCCCTCGGCATCGATGGCCAGCGTGTTGCGACTGCCACCAACCAGAGGGCAGTTCAGGAAGCTGCGCCTGCAGGGGGCAGGCAGCGCAAGCAAGGGGACAGAATACAGCAGCAGTAAGACCCTGCAGCTGCAAGACTTATGCCGGAAGACCATGTATGCTGTGAATGTGCCGCAAACCAGCCGGAGCTTTAGAAAGCCAACCGCAGTTGCAGGAGCCAGGCAGGCCAATGTAGCAACCAGTGAAGTGCGTGCCACACACGCAGGCACGAACTAGTGCCAGCAGGTACAGCGTGGGCTGCGGGTGCCAGGATTCAGGGACACATAAGTTGTGAATTGCCAGGTACAGACGACAGGCAGGGGCGATTCCTGGAATCCCTGCTGCTGCTGCTGCTGTTTATGTGCTTCACGTTGGAGATGGGCTTGTGCACAAAACCACCACACAGAAACCAACAAGTACTGCTGCTGCTGCTGCTGTCGTGCCCGGCTGCATGCCAAACCTCATGATGCTGTGACACTCCAATCACTCAAGCTGCTTCATACACTGCGTTATGTAAAACATTACAAACCTGATGCTGCCACCCCTGAACGCCTGGCTGCTGCTGCGCTGCTGCACTCAGCGCCAAGCACCCCCCCTGCAGCCTCACCCCATGAACTTGATGCCCAGCAGCGACTCGACCACCTTGGGGCTGTCTATGTCCTCCTCACTGTCCAGCCCCAGCTGATGGTCCTCGCTGGCTCCCCAGCCAAACACAACTGCCTCGATGGGGGGGCTGGCCACCCATGGCGGTACGTTCAGGCACAGGTAGCCTGCTGGGCTGTCCGGCAAGTCTAATGGCGCTCTAGCGGCGTGTGACATCGACTTTTCGGACATAGTGAGGTTTGCGTGGTTGTGCGTGTGAAGAAGGCCGGGTGATGGGCTTTACTGCTCTGGGTGCTGCTGTGTGCAGGATACGGCACAACATATGCTGACCATGGACGTTACGAGGACAGACGCTTGCTGAAGAACCTTTAGGACCGTGATACGTATGCGTTACGAGTCCTGTTGCTTGCGATCACGCTGGCAGCGGCACCAACGAAGATAGAGTGAGCAGCAAAGTGGACAGCAGCACCACAACGCCTATAACAACCCCATACGCATACGACACCTAGCAACGTAAAGGCGTGTTTCGTCAGCCTGGCACCATGCAAGATGGTGCTGGTGCCCATTTGTGTGACCTGACACAGCTGGACAGAGACCTGTCAGTTTGCTGTTTTGAAATGCCAGTTTAGAACGACGCCTGTTTGGCAAAACCCACTCAGTTCTCAGTGTTGATGCGCCCACTCTATTTCGTTTGGTATGGCGGAGAACCCTGGCAATCCAGGCTGTTGACTACTGCAAGAGTGCTGTCAGGACCTCACCACCCTTGCAACAGGTCCCACTCTATCCAACGGTCACCTGCCATTACAGTGACAGAGTTAAAGGCAATTATAATTCATGTGTAAACCTACTGGTGTTACATGCCGCACTCAGTGCCAACGGTTGGCCCTGCCAGGCATCACGCTGATTGACCAGCATCTACCACAACGCTGCTGCAATCCTAAACCAACTTTGAACTGGTCAACTCTGCAACAGCATGGTCATCAAGCATTGAATTACGGCTGCTACACCAACACTGGTCATGGGTCATCCTCTTGCAGCTCATGCGCCCGCTGCGGCAGCGCAGCTGCCATCCAGGCCGTAGCCGTACTCCCTCTGCAGCAGCAGGTCCACCTCAAACACACCAAGGCCAGTGCCGGCCCTGCAGGACAGGCAGCAGCAGCAGCAGCAAAGAGCAGAGTTGAGAAGTGCCTGGGTGACGGCTGGCAGCAGCAGGTTCACCTCAAACACACCCAGCCCAGTGCCAGCCCTGCAGGACAGGCAGCAGCAGCAACAGTAAGCAGAGCAGAGTCCGTCACGCTCTCATTGCACCGCAACATGCTGCGCTGCTCTCACCTGAGCTTGCCGAAGTTGAGCTTCTCCAGGCCCAGCGCGACCATGGCAGAACGTGAAGCTGTCGATTGCTGTTGAGCAGCATACTGGGTTTTTGTTTGATAGCTGCCGGGCAGCAGCCTGGACCACTGGTCCAGCAAGGTTACATACGTCCAAAGCAGGACTCCTGCTGAGCGCAACGTGCCACGAAGACCGGCTCTTCAAGAGCAGGTGAGCTTACCTGAGCTTGCCGAAGTTGAGCTTCTCCAGGCCCAGCGCCAGCTCCAGCGACCACAGCGCCTCGCCACGTGCCTCGCTCGCGTGCTCAGACTCGGGAGTGTGGATGGTCTGTGGGGGCACGTAAACCCAGCAGGCGGTGGCACCAGCAGCAGCAGCAGCAGCAGTGATAACAACAACAGCAGCAGTGCGAGGCCCGTGTTGCCTTGTTGTAAGACCTCACGACCAGTTGGTTCACTGCAGCTGCTGAATGACGAGGTCTGTGCTTGTTACATGCTGCTGTGCGCGTATGTCTGCCTGGCAGCCGCAGCTATGCAGGTTCAACTGCACGGGTTAACACTGCAGTGCTGTGTGGCACTGTCAGGGCATGCTACATGCTGCCGACAGCAGGCGTCTGCCGCAACACAACAGGTTAGAGTCATGTTGCAGCAGTAACAGGCTGCCCGCCCCCCGCCCACCTTGAGCTTGACGCGTCCCCCGCGCCTGTTCTGCTGGGCCATGAGCAGGTTGGCGTGGTGCCGCTCCTCATCGCTGGACGCCTTGAAGTAGGCAGCAAAGCCAGGCAGGCCCACGTTGTCGCGGTCCATGAAGGCCGCCAGCGAGTGGTAGATGTACGACATCGTGTACTCCACACTGGGAGTAGGGCAGACAGGCGCGGCACGGCAGGATGACTGTGACTTTACGGTGACCATACACGTGCCAGGTAAAGCGCAGTTTCAGAATGTCAAAAACAAACCAAGTATGTGCGTCATGCTGAAGGCCGCAGGCACTGCCTGTCTGGCAGACGCCGTCTGAGCAGCAAGACAGGCTCACACTGCTGCGGCCCATCCAGGCAGTGAGCCAAGGGATGAACTCCATGGCCACCACGCATAATGCAGCAGGTCCACTCAAACCGCAGGACCCCTGTAGTGCAGCGACACCAGGTCAAACTTTGACCGTCAATCTGGCATATCATTCCGTGCTCACTTGATCTGCTCGTTGATGGCTGCCTCCAGCCGCTCCTCGTAGTCCATGCGCGCCATGCTGGCAGCACTCATGGTGGTGGGGCCAGGCATGTACTTTTCATCCATGATGCTGTCCAGCACGGCAAGCTGCGCCTCTGCATGCATGCGGTTGAAGCCGCAGAAGTTGCAGGTAGGGAGACAACAGTAAGGGACATGCGGCATGTGGCAGGCCCAAGCCATAGTTGACTTTCCGTTGATGGTGCCAAGCTGTGTGCGGGGATCTGTTTGAGGCCATGGCCTCATCATCCGGGATGCTGTCCAGTATGGCAACCTGCGCCTGCACCTGTGCATGTAGTGCAAGCCCTGGAAGTTGCAGACAGGGATAGCAGCAGTGAGAGGAAAGCAGCCTTGCAGCAGGCCCAAGCCACAGACAACTATTGCATGATGCTGTCCAGCACGGCAAGCTGCGCCTGCACCTCTGCATGCGTGCGGTTGAAGGCGTGCAAGTTCAACAGTGCAGGCAGGGGGGCAGCAGTAAGAAAAACACAATTCGCGCGGCCCAAAATCATATCCAAGTAGTTATAATGGTGTCCAGCACAGCAAGCTGCGCCGGCACCTCTGCATGCAAGCGGTGAAGACGTGCAAGTTCAACAGTGCAGGCAGGGGGGCAGCAGTAAGAAAAACACAATTCGCGCGGCCCAAAATCATATCCAAGTAGTTATAATGGTGTCCAGCACAGCAAGCTGCGCCGGCACCTCTGCATGCAAGCGGTGGAAGACGTGGAAGTGGCAGACAGGGATAACAGCAGTGAGAGACATGCGGCCTGTCAGGCCTACTGAGTAGGGCAAATCCATAGCCGGCTGCTGCATGATGGAGCGCAGCACAGGAAGCTATGTCCAGGTCTCTGTTTGCAGCCACGGAATGAAGTTTAATATTTGAAGAGGTGCATGTCAGAAGTATAGAGCGTACTGTGCAGAAGCGCGCGCACAGGCTGATGCAGCTAGGTGCAGCGTGCCAGCAGGCAGCATGTTGCGCCTGACCCACTGCATGTGATGATACCGCGAGCCAATGCAAACGTAACCACACAACAGCCAGACTCAATCATTCCAAAGCGTTGCGACAGAGAAGATGAAGGGAGACAGCGGTAAGAGAGATGCGGCATGCGGCAGGCCCAAGCCTTAGCTGAATTTCTGTTGATGGTGTCTAGCACAGCAAGCTGTGTGTGGGGATCTGTTTGAGGCCATGACCTTCTCATCCATGATGCTGTCCAGTATGGCAAGCTGCGCCTGCACCTCTGCATGCGGTACAAGCCGTCGCAGTTGCAGGCAGGGGGGCAGCAGTAAGAGACATGCAGATTGAAGCAAGCCCAAGCCAGACTTTGTATGATGCTGGCAGTACAGCAAGCTGCACCTGCACCTGCACCTCTGCATGCATGTGGTGCAAGACGTAACATGTGCAGGCAGGGATAACAGCAGTGAGAGAAAAGCAGCCTGCAGCAGGCCCAAGCCATAGACGACTTCTGCATGATGCTGTCCAGCACAGCAAGCTGTGCCTGCACCTCTGCATGCGGTAAAAGAGATGGGAGTTGCGGGCAGGAATAACAGCAGTGCTCTTAACAAGAGAAAAGCAGCCTGCAGCAGGCGCAAGTCATAGACGACTTCATGATGCTTTCCAGCACAGCAAGCTGCGCCTGCACCTCTGCATGCGGTGGAAGACGTGACAGGTGCAGACAGGGATAGCAGCAGTGAGAGCCTCTCATTGAATGCGGCCTGCAGCAGGCCCAAGCCATATTTGACTTTCACGTGATGCTGTCCAGCACTGCAAGCTGCGCCTCCATAACTGCATGCATGCGGTTGAAGGCGTGGAAGTTGCAGGCAGGGGGGCAGCAGTAAGAGACATGTGACCACCTGCAGCAGGCCCAAGCCGTACTTTCTAGCCGACTAGCGACTTCTGCATGATAGAGTGCAGCACAGCAAGCTGTGTCCGGGTCTCTGTTTGCAGCCATGAAATGAATGACAATACAGAGGTGCATGTCAGAAGAATACAGCGTGCTGTGCAGCAGCGTGCGCACAGGCTGGAGCAGCGTGCCACTGGCAGCAGGCAGCAAGCAACGCCTGACCCTCTGCATGTGATGGCACCCTGAGGCGACGCAAGCATAAACCAAACACCGAGAGAGTCAATCATGCCAGTGTGGCAAGATAAAAAGCAAAAAAGCAGCAAAATGGGAATAGCCTGCAACCCGGGAGCCCCAAGAGAGTTGGAGCAGGTGTGCCTCCGAGAAGCACGGATGCAGAGCACATGGCAAGGACACATGTTACTGTGCGCACACAGCGACACATTCTGCACAATTTGCACTAAGCCAGCAGAACTCAGCAGGATGAACGCCCAGCATATGAGCAGCAAGTGATACAGCAACAAGAAGATGGGCCTGCGACTTGCAGGCCCGGGGAGAGTTGGAGCAGCCTGCGCTGTGTTATAGCAAAACACACAAAAGCTGTGGACGCAGGCCACATGGCAAGGGCACGTGATGCTGTGCACAAAGTAAATTACATGCTGCACAATTTGCAACTCTTAAACCAGCAGAACTCAGCAGGATGAAGATTCAGCACATGCATGCATGGAACTGCATGCTACTGCTGCTGTTGCTGCTACTGCTGCTGCTGGGCAGTTGCTGCTCAGAACAGGGCCACTGCAGCCGCTCACCTTGGAAGGGCTGGAAGATGATGCCCGACAGCTCCTCGGCATCTCGAGGGGCCGGCACATCTTTGCTGCTGCCTCCGCCAAATCAAAAAAAAGATGTTGAACGTGGAATGGTTTTAGCAAAACCAGGTTCAATTACTCCTCACACAAAATTTGAAGCACAAGTTTACGTTTTAACAAAAGAAGAAGGTGGACGTCATTCACCATTCTTAGTAGGCTACCAACCACAATTCTTCATTCGTACTACAGATGTTACTGGAAAAATTGTATAGCTCAAAGGCAGAGCAATAGTTTCCTAAACTAGAGATGAAAGTTCGATTCTTTCTTTGTTTTGTGATTTCAAAAAATTTTGATCATAAAAAAGCACATTGCTCTTTTGATTTTGGGTTTTTTCCAAAAATTCAATTATTGAAAAACTTTTTGTAAAATTTTTTGAAAAAGTTTGGAAAAAAGTTTCTCTTTGAATTTTTTTCAAATTTTTAAAATTTGAAAAAAGAGAAAATTGAATTTCGAGAAAAAAAAAGAACACTAAAAATTTGAATTTTGGAGTGAAGAAAATTGTATTTGAAAAAAAATGTTCTTTTAATGTTTTCAAAAAGTTTTTAGAACTCTTGAAAAATTCATAAAAAAACAATGTTTTATAATTTTTTTTTTCAAAAAACTTCTTTTGAAATTTTTGAATATTTACCATTCTTTTAAGCAACATGCAGTTGAAATTCTTGAAGCTGAAAATTTATTTAAAAAGAATTTTTCGTCTTCAAAATTTGAAAAAAAATCATTTTTACACGTGATGGGCACAAATTCAAAACCAATCAATGCAGTTCAAAACTTCTTTTCGAATACATTACGATTCAAAAATTTCACTGGTTCAAATAGAATTCGTCAAACTTCATCACCAAAATTTGAAAATATGCCACTTTTATCAAAAATTGTTTCAATTGGAAAATATGGGACACGTGAAACTTCTGAAAAAAATTTAGATTTTTGGAAAAAACGTGAAAATGCACTTTCAAAACGAAGAAAAATCAGAAAAACATTAAAACGATTAAGAAATCAAAATACCTCAACTGAAAAAATTGTTTTTGAAAATCGTGATTTTGGTTCACAAATGCAAAATTTTGGATCCGCAAAAAACAGCTTTTCGCCAAGTCGTCAAAAAACAGATAAAAATTTAGACAAAAATTTAGACCCTGGTTCTTCTTTTTACACAAAAATTGAAAAAACAAATGATTTTTCAAAAAAACAAAAAGGAACACGTTCTGAATCATGGAAAAAATATTATTCATCAAAACCAACTCTTGATCAATTAAAGAAAAATGAAGAAGGAATTGTTCGTTCTGAAACAAAAACATTTCTCCAAAAACTTGCTACATTTCCAAAAAATGTTTTTGAAAAAGGACAAAAAAGTTTCTTTTCAAAAAAATTCCAAAGAAAACGTTCTCGTCTTCGTCGATACAGTTCATTTAAAGGACGTGGTCCAATTAAAAAACGAACATTACGAGAAAAATTAAAACGTCAATTTAAATCATTAAAAAAATATGGAGCAACACAAGAAAATTCAACATCGAAACAAATTCAACTGGAACGTGAAAATAAAAAATTTGAATTAATTCAATTCATTACACAACGAAGTTCTGCTGTTCGTGGTGATCAAAAATTCTTCAAACGTGATCAAAAACAAAGACGAACACGTCAAATGAAACATCGAGCTTGGAAAAAGAAAAAACAAAACTTTGCTCAAAAACGTAGAAAATTAAGAAAAAGACGTCGTTCAACAATTGCAAAACTTCGAGTCTTTAATAAAAAATTACACAGAATTCTTTCGAAAAAAGAAATTCAAAAATGGTGGTGGCAAACATTTTTTCCAACATTTCAAAAAGCAACAGAAACAAGTTGGCAAAATCAAAAAAATCAAAAAGTGGTTTTGAAATTGGTGAACTTGTTCTGATTACAATTCCTTTAAAATTTAATAAAAGATCTAAAACTGATTCTCTGACTCCGTCTAAAGTTGAATATTCATGAGTAACTCCTTCAATTTCTAAATGTGTAATTGCAACTCCAGAAATTTCAGCGAAAAGAGTACGTCTTAATGCATTTGCAACAGTTAAACTTTGACTGTTTTTAAATGGACCTAAAGAAAAAGAACCATAAAAATATCGAGGGTTTTCTAAAATACATTCTTGACAACTTAAAAAAAAATCTTGTATTTTTTCAGTCATGGGTTTTTTTTTATGTATCTTTAACTTGAAATTAGCAGTTTATGGAAAAGGTGGAATTGGAAAATCAACAACGAGTTGTAATATTTCAATTGCATTAGCAAAACGTGGCAAAAAAGTTCTCCAAATTGGATGTGATCCAAAAAGTGATAGTACGTTTACGTTAACTGGCTTTTTAATTCCAACAATTATTGATACACTTCAAGCCAAAGATTATCTGGCCACCACAGGCCTGCAAACCCTAATCATCCTGCTGCGCAGAGGGAGCGGCGGTGATGCTACCGCCACGCGCGCGAACAGAGATTGATTTTCGGGAGAATATGCTGGCGAATGGGTTAGGCGATCAAGGCTTTCAGCAACCGCTGCTGATCTGCCACTGCTTTGAAGAGGTGCGTGAACACGGTCTGCACAGGTTCACCTGACACGTAAACAAATGATGTTTTTGCTCATGCACGTGATCATAGCTCCGAGTCTGCTGCGAGCTCGTTCAGCTGCTGTCGCCGTAGCGCTGCAGGAGTGCCCTCACCAATGGATCCCGGCAACTGCAGGAACGAGCGCGAGCGCCACCGCAGCGGGGAAAGTATGGCCACGCGCTCGTCTTGCAGTTCGACCATGGTGGTGGCTAGTCTGGTTAGAGCATCACGCATGACCGCAGCATTCGAGTACATTATCGCGCTCTGCTTGCGCAAGCAACCTGTACATTTGGCAGTGCAACGGACATGCAAGGTGTGTTGCCGTCAGTGTATTTTGCAGCAATCAACGGTTGTGCTGTCAACACACCACCAGTGGTTGGGCTTCTAGCAGCACTGCACACCGGCAGCAGTGCAATCAATGATTGATACAAATTATGGTTGGCCTCAGTGCGACGGGCATGCAAGGTGGTGAATGTATTTTGCAGCAATCAACGTACGTTAACTGTGCGTTGTCAACACACCACCAGTGGTTGGGCTTCTAGCAGCACTTCACACCGGCAGCAGTGCAACCAATGATTGATCCCCGGCGCCCTCTTCTCACCTTGCAGCGCGTGCCTCCTGACTTTCAGTCTCGCGTGCTTCTCGGTGCTGCTGTGCATCAGCTGCCCTCCTGGCCTCTCGCAGACTCTGTGCAGCGCAAAAACATGCGTACCGTAACAGTATTAGCAATACAGATAATGATAATTCGTTTGCGGCTGCTGAATAAGCTAACAAGGCACAAATAATATTCCAAGGAAAGCGTCATGTATTGCGCAAGTAACAAGTCCGATGTACACGGACGGTTGCCGACAAGCAGACATTTTCAGGGTAGGTAATCCCTCCATCTTCTCTTCGAGAAGATTTTGGGTACCAGTCACACGCACATAATCGATGGGAATGTCGATGGTTTCACCAGCGGCTGCCGGGTCTCAGTTCAGATTCGAAGCAGCTGTAATTGCCAACCGCTGACGAGGAGCACTACGTCATGACGGCTGAATGCTTGCCGTGGCGCCAAGTAGTACTTGATGCTATACAGGCAGCTCTGCACTGGTCTGAACCATGCAGATTCTTGCAGATTAGAACAGAGCTGCACATGCTGCACCTGAACCAGTGAAGAAAATGGTGTTTATGATGGTCAGCATTGGTCAGTGCTCCATCCACATTGCTCTGGGCTGCACCTGAACTCTGCTTCAAGCATGCTTGACCTTTGCAACTAATCAACGGTCAAACATCGGCACGCCGTTGTGTACTCAACACCACCCCGGTTGACCAGATCCAAGTTGCAGCAGATGCCCCATCCCAAAAGCACTTGCCATTGATCCCAGAACTTGCCATTGATCGGCGGTCAAACGCTAGCACGCCGCTGCGTACTCACCGCAACCCCGGTTGACCAGATGTGAGTTGAAGCAGATGCAGAATCACTAGAGGACCTGAACAAGCTTGATTGTGAGCAAATCCATCCACATGCATGTGTGCTGCAGCTTTAGCCCTGCTTCAAGTATGCTTGATCTTGCTGCTCATCAAGGGTCAAACATCGGCATGCCGTTGAGCACTCAATACCACCCCGGTTGACCAGATCCAAGTTGCAGCAGATGCCCCATCACAAAAGCACTTGATCCAGCCGCAAAAAGAACAATTCCATCCCATTTCCTGTCTGCTCAAGCTTTAGGCATGCCTGAAGCATGCCAGAACTTGCCATCATGGCAAGCATTGATTGGATCGACGGTCAAACGTTAGCACGCCGTTGCGTACTCACCGCGACCCCGCTTGAACGGAACTGTATTGCAGCAGATGGCATCACTCCTTATTCAGTGGTGAAGAGCACGTCAACGGCGGGCACCAGCCACCAGCGGCAGGAGGGGGTTTGCCAAGGACATCAACTTAGCTACCTCCATGCTGACTTGAGACTTACACCCACACTGTACAGGGATGCAACCTGCACATCATCACTGGCAGTAGTGCTGCTAACGGTGTTCGCTACAGAGTCTCATCATCATCATCATCAAATTACCAAATCAAGCCACAGCATCAACGCCATCGGCCCCGCGCCCCCCCCGGGTGGAAGATCGCTGCAGAGTCTGCAGCACCGTGACAGACAGCACTTGCACGCTGAACTTCCACTCACGAGCTCCGCAGTACATTGAGATCCCTGTCCACTCCAGTCGGAATCAGTTATAACCCAGTCACTGTTCAACGCATGCAGTGCACGTGCAATCACTATGCCATAAAGCTTCCATGAGATGCGATGCAGGCTGATCACAAGGCACAAAAGGCGTGTCGGCCACAAGCCAGCCCTCCAGCAAGTACCAGTGATGCACACGCATGGAAACCACAGACTACTAGCACAGCCTGCATGCATTCAAAAAACATCAAACAACACAGCAACCCACATTGTGTGTGTGCAGCACAATGCCACGGGCCAGCATGCAGCATCAGCCCTCTGAAGGAGAGCCTCCATCAGACCGGCCAGCAGCGCTGCAAAGCCGCTTGAGATGTTATCTGAAAACATCCACAAGGACCAATCCCTCCATACTGCAGCGCCGTCCCAGCATGTGCACGCACACCTTGGCCGGTGCTGCAGCACAGACATATACCCTGCTTGTTGCGGGGCAACACACAGGCAAATAGACGCAACAAACACCAAAAGTAAATAAAGGCATAATACGGCCTGCAAGAAACAAAACAGGTGCATGACATGCCGTTGCATGTGTTTGGGCAGTACTCCAGGCAGTGACTGACAAGTGCCTGATGCTATGCAAGTGTTAAAGCAACGCTTGCAAAGTATTGACATATGCAAGCTAGCTCCACACCGTACAGGATCTCAAGACATCAGGAACCAAGCATGCACACTGTGCTCAGTGAGCACAGCAGCAGATGCAGATAGCACGCAAAAGTGTATGGAGGAATAATCAGCGGCTCTTGTGACATGCCAAAGGCTTTTTGCGCCCGACACAACATAGACGATTCATCACAGCACCATAACATGGTGCTGCGCATATTATGCACTCTGAGGTCTCATACACTAGTAGCCCTGCAACTGCAGTTAACTGCAAGCAACATTGCTCATTCCAGTGCGCTGCAGCAGCACATGCTGCTGCTGTTGCACCACAACAAGGAGGTGCAAGCCCTTTTGCAGCTCGCTGGGAGCAATCGCCCCAGCAGCGCCTGGCAACAGCTGCAGCATATACAGCAGTGCCATTTGCAACCGTGCCTTGCAGTTTCCGCACAACTCCGCGTGACAAGCACAGGTCAACTTGGTACGACTCGCAGTATGTGGTGCCGCACAGGAGCGACAGCTTCAAGAAAAACAACATCCTTTTCAGGATGGACTGGCAGGATGACATGCATGCGGCTTGCTAGTGCAGCGCGGCCAATGCGTCTCTCTCAGCGCCGTACGCAGCAGCACAGCTCCTGTAGCCAGTCCCCTGATCATGTCCGGATGGATATGGACAGCGTAGTAGTGCCCATATACATTGGGTAGCCCGCCAGTGTGGCCTGATTGCAGCTGGGGTAGGGGCTCTCATCCAGCAGGCTGCGCGTGCAGCAGGCCACGCTGATCCTGTCGCTGCCTGTCACTGTGAGGGGGTAGCTGAAGGATGTTGTAAAAGGGTAGTCGCCCTTCACAGGCGCACAGTTGCCCCAGCTGCTGTTGTGCGAACCTGGTGAGGCAAGGCAGCAGCAAACACGAGGCCAAGGTTCAGGCTGGGACCACTGATGTTGTGTCAATGACTAGCATGTTCAGCGCACCACTGACAGACCGGAAGGTGACAACGCGCACAACCAGCAAAGCCACAGCAGCTAGCGTGCTGTTGGTGTACTGGCACCATGCCTCAACCCGATATTCAGCACCTTGTGCCACGAGCCTGCCTACGAGCAGCATGTGCCGACCCGATGCTACGCAGTCAAAGCAGTGATGAAATGAGGCTCAATGAGCATGACATGCCACTGGCCGCACCAATGGTCCTGAAGCAGCAGGTCACGTCCAGCTGCAGGTAGGCGTTGACGCTGAAGCCGCCCTTGCAGGTCTCGTTCTGCCCCACCAGGCCGGGGTTGGGCGCACAGTCCAGGTAGATGCCCTCGGGGAAGGTGGGCCACTCAGCTGCAGCAAACAAATAGCACAACATCCACAAAACGCAGTGCAGGTTGCGTTAGATATAGTATTCACCAGCGCCGGGGTGTGTTGCGCAGCGCATCTGGCAGGGAGCAGTCCAGGTAGATGCCTTCGGAGAAGGTGAGCCAGGATGCTGCAGCAGTGAGGCAGCAGAAAATGACAGAGACAGCGCAGAGCCCCTCAGCAGATATGCACACCGTAATACGTTACAATACGTCACATTGCCCAACCAGGCCGGGGCTGGGCGCGCAGTCCAGGTAGATGCCCTCGGGGAAGGTGGGCCACTCCGCTGCAGCAGCGAGACAGCATTACGTTACATAACAGAACATAACAGAACATGAAATAACATAACATACATTTACACACTCAACCAGGAGTGGGAACCTCAATCAACAGCCAAAGGAGGCTGATAGGGGAAAGAAATCCCAGCAGAACAGAATGCATGCAAAGTCCCCCAGCAAGTATTCAGCAGCAGTACTGGGATGTATTGGGCAGCACCTTTGGCATGGCAGCTTCCTCACACGCAAGGACACACGTATACGGAACAAGATGTTCTCTGTGTGCTACAGATGTCGCGTTGCTGTAACCGCTACACAATAGAGCTCGGCGCCGGGCACTACAAGCAACGAATGCGCTGCAAGGCAGCCATTGACCTGATAGCTGCACCAGGACCACGAGCATGCGCAGTTCTGGCGACATTTGTGACGCGGCATTCATGAAACGCAGCAACAGTCAAACCAACCTGGCGGTGGTGGGCTTGGTGGTGGCGGTGGTGGCGGTGGTGGTGG
>CADDIJ020001976.1:0-11076 GCA_902809745.2 Tetradesmus lagerheimii | reverse complement strand
GAGAATTTCATTTCGGTCGTTTATAGTTGCCTGCATGCTCTTAGAAATATTTCAGACCACCACCTTGAACACCAAGCACAACCAAGATACGCAGAGCATGCGACTTGATGACGATCGCTGCGACAATTGGACTATGTCCAATGCTTCGGTGCTCGTCTGGAGAATTTTATTTCGGTCGTTTATAGTCGCCTGCATGCTCCTACAAATATTTCAGACCACCACCTTGAACACCAAGCACAACCAAGATACGCATAGCATGCGACTTGATGACGATCGCTGCGACAATTGGACTATGTCCAATGCTTCGGTGCTCGTCTGGAGAATTTTATTTCGATCGTTTAAAGTTGCCTGCATGCTCCTACAAATATTTCAGACCACCTCCTTGAACACCAAGCAAAAAAAAGATACGCATAGCATGCGACTTGATGACGATCGCTGCGACAATTGGTCTATGTCCAATGCTTCGGTGCTCGTCTGGAGAATTTTATTTCGGTCGTTAATAGTTGCCCGCATGCTCCACAAATATTTCAAACCACCCTCACCTTTGAACACCAGCAAAACAAGATACGCAGAGCATGCGACTTGATAACGATCGCTGCGATAATTGGACTATGTCCAATGCTTTGATGCTCGTCTGGAGAATTTTATTTCGGTCGTTTATAGTCGCCTGCATGCTCCCAGAAATATTTTAGACCACCACCTTGAACACCAAGCAAAAACAAGATACGCATCGCATGCGACTTGATGACGATCGCTGCGATAAATGAACTATGTCCATGCTTCGGTGCTAGTCTGGAGAATTTTATTTCGGTCGTTTAAAGTTGCCTGCATGCTCCTACAAATATTTCAGACCACCACCTTGAACACCAAGCACAACCAAGATACGCATAGCATGCGACTTGATGACGATCGCTGCGACAATTGGACTATGTCCAATGCTTCGGTGCTCTTTTGGAGAATTTTATTTCGGTCGTTTAAAGTTGCCTGCATGCTCCTACAAATATTTCAGACCACCTCCTTGAACACCAAGCAAAAACAAGATACGCATAGCATGCGACTTGATGACGATCGCTGCGATAATTGGACTATGTCCAATGCTTCGGTGCTCGTCTGAAGAATTTTATTTCGTTCGTTTAAAGTTGCCTGCATGCTCCCAGAAATATTTCAGACCACCACCTTGAACACCAAGCAAAAACAAGATACGCATCGCATGCGACTTGATGACGATCGCTGCGATAAATGAACTATGTCCATGCTTCGGTGCTCTTTTGGAGAATTTTATTTCGGTCGTTTAAAGTTGCCTGCATGCTCCTACAAATATTTCAGACCACCACCTTGAACACCAAGCAAAAACAAGATACGCAGAGCATGCGACTTGATGACGATCGCTGCGACAATTGATCTATGTCCAATGCTTCGGTGCTCGTCTGGAGAATTTTATTTCGGTCGTTTATAGTTGCCTGCATGCTCCTACAAATATTTCAGACCTCCACCTTGAACACCAAGCAAAAACAAGATACGCATAGCATGCGACTCAACGACGAGTGCTGCGACGCTCGGACTATGTCCAATGCTTCGGTGCTCGTCTGGAGAATTTTATTTCGGTTGTTTAAAGTTGCCTGCATGCTCCTACAAATATTTCAGACCACCACCCTGAACACCAAGCAAAAAAAAGATACGCATAGCATGCGACTTGATGACGATCGCTGCGATAATTGGACTATGTCCAATGCTTCGGTGCTCGTCTGGAGAATTTTATTTCGATCGTTTATAGTTGCCTGCATGCTCCCAGAAATATTTCAGACCACCACCTTGAACACCAAGCAAAAACAAGATACGCATAACATGCGACTTGATGACGATCGCTGCGATAATTGGACTATGTCCAATGCTTCGGTGCTCGTCTGAAGAATTTTATTTCGGTCGTTTAAAGTTGCCTGCATGCTCCCAGAAATATTTCAGACCACCACCTTGAACACCAAGCAAAAACAAGATACGCATCGCATGCGACTTGATGACGATCGCTGCGATAAATGAACTATGTCCATGCTTCGGTGCTCTTTTGGAGAATTTTATTTCGGTCGTTTAAAGTTGCCTGCATGCTCCTACAAATATTTCAGACCACCACCTTGAACACCAAGCAAAAACAAGATACGCAGAGCATGCGACTTGATGACGATCGCTGCGACAATTGATCTATGTCCAATGCTTCGGTGCTCGTCTGGAGAATTTTATTTCGGTCGTTTATAGTTGCCTGCATGCTCCTACAAATATTTCAGACCTCCACCTTGAACACCAAGCAAAAACAAGATACGCATAGCATGCGACTCAACGACGAGTGCTGCGACGCTCGGACTATGTCCAATGCTTCGGTGCTCGTCTGGAGAATTTTATTTCGGCCGTTTATAGTCGACTGCATGCTCCTACAAATATTTCAGACCACCACCCTGAACACCAAGCAAAAAAAAGATACGCATAGCATGCGACTTGATGACGATCGCTGCGATAATTGGACTATGTCCAATGCTTCGGTGCTCGTCTGGAGAATTTTATTTCGTTTGTTTATAGTCGCCTGCATGCTCCCAGAAATATTTAAGACCACCACCTTGAACACCAAGCAAAAACAAGATACGCATCGCATGCGACATGATGACGATCGCTGCGATAAATGAACTATGTCCATGCTTCGGTGCTCTTTTGGAGAATTTTATTTCGGTTGTTTAAAGTTGCCTGCATGCTCCTACAAATATTTCAGACCACCACCTTGAACACCAAGCAAAAAAAAGATACGCAGAGCATGCGACTTGATGACGATTGCTGCGACAATTGGACTATGTCCAATGCTTCGGTGCTCGTCTGGAGAATTTTATTTCGGTCGTTTAAAGTTGCCTGCATGCTCCTACAAATATTTCAGACCACCACCTTGAACACCAAGCAAAAACAAGATACGCAGAGCATGCGACTTGATGACGATCGCTGCGACAATTGGACTATGTCCAATGCTTCGGTGCTCGTCTGGAGAATTTTATTTCGTTTGTTTATAGTCGCCTGCATGCTCCCAGAAATATTTTAGACCACCACCTTGAACACCAAGCAAAAACAAGATACGCAGAGCATGCGACTTGATGACGATCGCTGCGATAATTGGACTATGTCCAATGCTTCGGTGCTCGTCTGGAGAATTTTATTTCGGTCGTTTAAAGTTGCCTGCATGCTCCTACAAATATTTCAGACCACCACCTTGAACACCAAGCACAACCAAGATACGCATAGCATGCGACTTGATGACGATCGCTGCGACAATTGGACTATGTCCAATGCTTCGGTGCTCTTTTGGAGAATTTCATTTCGGTCGTTTATAGTTGCCTGCATGCTCTTAGAAATATTTCAGACCACCACCTTGAACACCAAGCACAACCAAGATACGCAGAGCATGCGACTTGATGACGATCGCTGCGACAATTGGACTATGTCCAATGCTTCGGTGCTCGTCTGGAGAATTTTATTTCGGTCGTTTATAGTTGCCCGCATGCTCTTAGAAATATTTTAGACCACCACCTTGAACACCAAGCACAACCAAGATACGCATAGCATGCGACTTGATGACGATCGCTGCGACAATTGGACTTTTTTTTTTTGCGACAATCGGACTATGTCCAATGCTTCGGTGCTCGTCTGAAGAATTTTATTTCGGTCGTTTAAAGTTGCCTGCATGCTCCTACAAATATTTCAGACCACCTCCTTGAACACCAAGCAAAAAAAAGATACGCAGAGCATGCGACTTGATGACGATCGCTGCGATAATTGGACTATGTCCAATGCTTCGGTGCTCGTCTGGAGAATTTTATTTCGGTCGTTTCTAGTTGCCTGCATGCTCTTAGAAATATTTCAGACCACCACCTTGAACACCAAGCACAAGCAAGATACGCAGAGCATGCGACTTGATGACGATCGCTGCGACAATTGGACTATGTCCAATGCTTCGGTGCTCGTCTGGAGAATTATATTTCGGTCGTTTAAAGTTGCCTGCATGCTCCCAGAAATATTTCAGACCACCACCTTGAACACCAAGCAAAAACAAGATACGCAGAGCATGCAACTTGATGACGATCGCTGCGATAAATGAACTAAGTCCAATGCTTCGGTGCTTGTCTGGAGAATTTTATTTCGGTCGTTTATAGTCGCCTGCATGCTCCCAGAAATATTTTAGACCACCACCTTGAACACCAAGCAAAAACAAGATACGCAGAGCATGCGACTTGATGACGATCGCTGCACAATTGATCATGTCCAATGCCGGTGCTCTGAGAATTTATTTCGCCTGTTTAAAGTTGCTCAAAATGCCCTACAAATATTTCAGACCACCTCCTGAACACCAAGCAAAACAAGATACGCATAGCATGCGACTTGATGACCGATCGTTGCGATACTGGACTATGTCCAATGCTTCGGTGCTCGTCTGGAGAATTTTATTTCGATCGTTTATAGTTGCCTGCATGCTCCCAGAAATATTTCAGACCACCACCTTGAACACCAAGCAAAAACAAGATACGCATAACATGCGACTTGATGACGATCGCTGCGATAATTGGACTATGTCCAATGCTTCGGTGCTCGTCTGAAGAATTTTATTTCGGTCGTTTAAAGTTGCCTGCATGCTCCCAGAAATATTTCAGACCACCACCTTGAACACCAAGCAAAAACAAGATACGCATCGCATGCGACTTGATGACGATCGCTGCGATAAATGAACTATGTCCATGCTTCGGTGCTCGTCTGGTGAATTTTATTTCGGTCGTTAAAAGTTGCCTGCATGCTCTTAGAAATATTTCAGACCACCACCTTGAACACCAAGCAAAAACAAGATACGCAGAGCATGCTTCGGTGCTCGTCTGGAGAATTTTATTTCGGTCGTTTATAGTTGCCTGCATGCTCCCAGAAATATTTCAGACCAACACCTTGAACACCAAGCAAAAACAAGATACGCATCGCATGCGACTTGATGATGATTGCTGCGATGAATGAACTATGTCCAATGCTTCGGTGCTCGTCTGGAGAATTTTTTTTCGGTCGTTTAAAGTTGCCTGCATGCTCCTACAAATATTTCAGACCACCACCTTGAACACCAAGCAAAAACAAGATACGCAGAGCATGCGAATTGATGACGATCGCTGCGACAATTGGACTATGTCCAATGCTTCGGTGCTCGTCTGGAGAATTTTATTTCGGTCGTTAATAGTTGCCTGCATGCTCCTACAAATATTTCAGACCACCACCTTGAACACCAAGCACAACCAAGATACGCAGAGCATGCGACTTGATGACGATCGCTGCTATAAATGAACTATGTCCATGCTTCGGTGCTCGTCTGAAGAATTTTATTTCGGTCGTTTAAAGATGCCTGCATGCTCCTACAAATATTTCAGACCACCACCTTGAACACCAAGCAAAAACAAGATACGCAGAGCATGCGACTTGATGACGATCGCTGCGACAATTGGACTATGTCCAATGCTTCGGTGCTTGTCTGGAGAATTTTGATTCGGTCGTTTAAAGTTGCCTGCATGCTCCCAGAAATATTTCAAACCACCACCTTGAACACCAAGCAAAAACAAGATACGCATCGCATGCGACTTGATGACGATCGCTGCGATAAATGAACTATGTCCATGCTTCGGTGCTCGTCTGGTGAATTTTATTTCGGTCGTTCAAAGTTGCCTGCATGCTCTTAGAAATATTTCAGACCACCACCTTGAACACCAAGCAAAAACAAGATACGCAGAGCATGCTTCGGTGCTCGTCTGGAGAATTTTATTTCGGTCGTTTATAGTTGCCTGCATGCTCCCAGAAATATTTCAAACCACCACCTTGAACACCAAGCAAAAACAAGATACGCATGGCATGCGACTTGATGACGATCGCTGCGATAAATGAACTATGTCCATGCTTCGGTGCTCGTCTGGAGAATTTTATTTCGGTCGTTCAAAGTTGCCTGCATGCTCTTAGAAATATTTCAGACCACCACCATGAACACCAAGCAAAAACAAGATACGCAGAGCATGCTTCGGTGCTCGTCTGGAGAATTTTATTTCGGTCGTTTATAGTTGCCTGCATGCTCACAGAAATATTTCAGACCAACACCTTGAACACCAAGCAAAAACAAGATACGCATCGCATGCGACTTGATGACGATTGCTGCGATAAATGAACTATGTCCAATGCTTCGGTGCTCGTCTGGAGAATTTTATTTCGGTCGTTTAAAGTTGCCTGCATGCTCCTACAAATATTTCAGACCACCACCTTGAACACCAAGCAAAAACAAGATACGCAGAGCATGCGACTTGATGACGATCGCTGCGACAAATGCACTATGTCCAATGCTTCGGTGCTCGTCTGGAGAATTTTATTTCGGTCGTTTATAGTTGCCTGCATGCTCCTACAAATATTTCAGACCACCACCTTGAACACCAAGCACAACCAAGATACGCAGAGCATGCGACTTGATGACGATCGCTGCTATAAATGAACTATGTCCATGCTTCGGTGCTCGTCTGAAGAATTTTATTTCGGTCGTTTAAAGATGCCTGCATGCTCCTACAAATATTTCAGACCACCACCTTGAACACCAAGCAAAAACAAGATACGCAGAGCATGCGACTTGATGACGATCGCTGCGACAATTGGACTATGTCCAATGCTTCGGTGCTTGTCTGGAGAATTTTGATTCGGTCGTTTAAAGTTGCCTGCATGCTCCCAGAAATATTTCAAACCACCACCTTGAACACCAAGCAAAAACAAGATACGCATGGCATGCGACTTGATGACGATCGCTGCGATAAATGAACTATGTCCATGCTTCGGTGCTCGTCTGGAGAATTTTATTTCGGTCGTTTAAAGTTGCCTGCATGCTCTTAGAAATATTTCAGACCACCACCTTTAACACCAAGCAAAAACAAGATACGCAGAGCATGCTTCGGTGCTCGTCTGGAGAATTTTATTTCGGTCGTTTATAGTTGCCTGCATGCTCCCAGAAATATTTCAGACCAACACCTTGAACACCAAGCAAAAACAAGATACGCATCGCATGCGACTTCATGACGATTGCTGCGATAAATGAACTATGTCCAATGCTTCGGTGCTCGTCTGGAGAATTTTATTTCGGTCGTTTAAAGTTGCCTGCATGCTCCTACAAATATTTCAGACCACCACCTTGAACACCAAGCAAAAACAAGATACGCAGAGCATGCGACTTGATGACGATCGCTGCGACAATTGGACTATGTCCAATGCTTCGGTGCTCGTCTGGAGAATTTTATTTCGGTCGTTTATAGTTGCCTGCATGCTCCTACAAATATTTCAGACCACCACCTTGAACACCAAGCACAACCAAGATACGCAGAGCATGCGACTTGATGACGATCGCTGCTATAAATGAACTATGTCCATGCTTCGGTGCTCGTCTGAAGAATTTATTTCGGTCGTTTAAAGTTGCCTGCATGCTCCTACAAATATTTCAGACCACCTCCTTGAACACCAAGCAAAAAAAAGATACGCAGAGCATGCGACTTGATGACGATCGCTGCGACAATTGGACTATGTCCAATGCTTCGGTGCTCGTCTGGAGAATTTTATTTCGGCCTTTTTTAGTCGACTGCATGCTCTTAGAAATATTTCAGACCGCCACCTTGAACACCAAGCAAAAAAAAGATACGCAGAGCATGCGACTTGATTTTTTTTTTTTTTTTGAAGCAAGAAAGTTACAAGGGCTGACCTACATAACTGTGCACTTGCTCCATAAAAAGATCCGTTGAGAGAATGAGGCAACCTGTTCCGCACTCACCCCAAATAGAGAGCCGTGGAATGGGTGTGAGAACAGGTTACCCCATCCTCTCGTGGATTTTTTCACGGAGTAGGGTTTCGGTTTGCGTTGTCAAGCCAATGTAACACTACTTTCCAAAAAAAAAAATAAAATAAAAAATAAAAGATCCTTAGAGAGGATGGGGCAACCTGTTCTGACACCCACCCCACAGCTCTCTTCTCGAGATGCTGTCACAGGGCCATATAGATAGCTCCGTGAGGAGCAGCCATAAAGGCATCCAGGACCTGACCGTGTGCCCAATATATAGAGACACTGTCACACGATCATGCAGACAGCCCCGTGCGGGGCAGCCCCGAAAGGCATCCAGGACCTGACCGAGTGCCCAGACTCCACTAAAATCACTGTCAGCTATCAATGCATGGTGACTTGCACACTTCTAAAAGCTGCACTTTACAGGCAGCATTACGCCACGCACACACACACGTTTAAAGTTGCCTGCATGCTCCCAGAAATATTTCAGACCAACACCTTGAACACCAAGCAAAAACAAGATACGCATCGCATGCGACTTGATGACGATTGCTGCGATAAATGAACTATGTCCAATGCTTCGGTGCTCGTCTGGAGAATTTTATTTCGGTCGTTTAAAGCTGCCTGCATGCTCTGTGAAATATTCGCACCACCACCTTGAACACCGCTAAAACAAGATACGCAGAGCATGCTCGGTGCTCGTCTGAGAATTTTATTTCGTTTGTTTATAGTCGCCTGCATGCTCCCAGAAATATTTTAGACCACCACCTTGAACACCAAGCAAAAACAAGATACGCATCGCATGCGACATGATGACGATCGCTGCGATAAATGAACTATGTCCATGCTTCGGTGCTCGTCTGGAGAATTTTATTTCGGTCGTTTAAAGTTGCCTGCATGCTCCTACAAATATTTCAGACCACCACCTTGAACACCAAGCAAAAACAAGATACGCAGAGCATGCGACTTCGGTGCTCGTCTGGAGAATTTTTTTTCGGTCGTTTATAGTTGCCTGCATGCTCCCAGAAATATTTCAGACCAACACCTTGAACACCAAGCAAAAACAAGATACGCATTGCATGCGACTTGATGACGATCGCTGCGATAATTGGACTATGTCCAATGCTTCGGTGCTCGTCTGGAGAATTTTATTTCGGTCGTTAATAGTTGCCTGCATGCTCTTAGAAATATTTCAGACCACCACCTTGAACACCAAGCAAAAATAAGATACGCATAGCATGCGACTTGACGACGATCGCTGCAATAATTGGTCTATGTCCAATGCTTCGGTGCTCGTCTGGAGAATTTTATTTCGGTCGTTTATAGTTGCCTGCATGCTCCTACAAATATTTCAGACCACCACCTTGAACACCAAGCACAACCAAGATACGCATAGCATGCGACTTGATGACGATCGCTGCAATAATTGGACTATGTCCAATGCTTCGGTGCTCGTCTGAAGAATTTATTTCGGTCGTTTAAAGTTGCCTGCATGCTCCTACAAATATTCCAGACCACCTCCTTGAACACCAAGCAAAAAAAAGATACGCAGAGCATGCGACTTGATGACGATCGCTGCGACAATTGGACTATGTCCAATGCTTCGGTGCTCGTCTGGAGAATTTTATTTCGGTCGTTTTTAGTCGAATGCATGCTCTTAGAAATATTTCAGACCGCCACCTTGAACACCAAGCAAAAAAAAGATACGCATAGCATGCGACTTGATGACGATCGCTGCGATAATTGGACTATGTCCAATGCTTCGGTGCTCGTCTGAGAATTTTATTTCGTTTGTTTATAGTCGCCTGCATGCTCCCAGAAATATTTTAGACCACCACCTTGAACACCAAGCAAAAACAAGATACGCATCGCATGCGACATGATGACGATCGCTGCGATAAATGAACTATGGCCAATGCTTCGGTGCTCGTCTGGAGAATTTTATTTCGGTCGTTTCTAGTTGCCTGCATGCTGCTACAAATATTTCAGACCAACACCTTGAACACCAAGCACAACCAAGATACGCATCGCATGCGACTTGATGACGATTGCTGCGATAAATGAACTATGTCCAATGCTTCGGTGCTCGTCTGGAGAATTTTATTTCGGTCGTTTAAAGTTGCCTGCATGCTCCTACAAATATTTCAGACCACCACCTTGAACACCAAGCAAAAACAAGATACGCAGAGCATGCGACTTGATGACGATCGCTGCGACAATTGATCTATGTCCAATGCTTCGGTGCTCGTCTGGAGAATTTTATTTCGGTCGTTTATAGTTGCCTGCATGCTCCTACAAATATTTCAGACCACCACCTTGAACACCAAGCACAACCAAGATACGCAGAGCATGCGACTTGATGACGATCGCTGCTATAAATGAACTATGTCCATGCTTCGGTGCTCGTCTGAAGAATTTTATTTCGGTCGTTTAAAGTTGCCTGCATGCTCCTACAAATATTTCAGACCACCTCCTTGAACACCAAGCAAAAAAAAGATACGCATAGCATGCGACTTGATGACGATCGCTGCGACAATTGGTCTATGTCCAATGCTTCGGTGCTCGTCTGGAGAATTTTATTTCGTTTGTTTATAGTCGCCTGCATGCTCCCAGAAATATTTTAGACCACCACCTTGAACACCAAGCAAAAACAAGATACGCAGAGCATGCGACTTGATGACGATCGCTGCTATAAATGAACTATGTCCATGCTTCGGTGCTCGTCTGAAGAATTTATTTCGGTCGTTTAAAGTTGCCTGCATGCTCCTACAAATATTTCAGACCACCTCCTTGAACACCAAGCAAAAAAAAGATACGCAGAGCATGCGACTTGATGACGATCGCTGCGACAATTGGACTATGTCCAATGCTTCGGTGCTCGTCTGGAGAATTTTATTTCGGTCGTTTTTAGTCGACTGCATGCTCTTAGAAATATTTCAGACCGCCACCTTGAACACCAAGCAAAAAAAAGATACGCAGAGCATGCGACTTGATTTTTTTTTTTTTTTTTGAAGCAAGAAAGTTACAAGGGCTGACCTACATAACTGTGCACTTGCTCCATAAAAAGATCCGTTGAGAGAATGAGGCAACCTGTTCCGCACTCACCCCACAGGTCTCTTGTACCAAGAGACACTGTCTTTTTTTTTTTTGAAGTAAATTGGTTACATGGGCTGGACCAAGCAACAACGAATTTACTCCGTAAAAGATCCTTAAAGAGGATGGGCCAA
>CADDIJ020001975.1:0-41308 GCA_902809745.2 Tetradesmus lagerheimii | reverse complement strand
CGACGTTTATAGAGTATGCCAAAGAGCGGAGTTGGATGGAACCCATGTAAAAGCAAGCTGCGAACCTGCAATGCATAGCTGGACCAGGAGGGACCCGCCCAGTATGCATGCTGACCATGCTTCAGGCTGCTGCTGCGTGTCTTTACTGGCTTGCATGCGTGAAGACTAAGCTCACTCAACGTGATCAGCAGACGCATGCGCTGGCTGAATCACCTTGTAACGCGTAGTGGTTACACCATGAGCCCTGGCAGGCCTGCCAGCAGTGCTGCCTTCTGCGCAAGGTGTGCCGCTGTCAATTTCACTCATCAATCGCGCTGCTCAAACGTACGTGGTCGAATGCATTTGTTATTCACGCCTAGAGCAGGGCGCGTGCCACTGCAGGGTGGCTTGCAGGTCCACAGTACCAGCCTGTGTACTTTGATGTACTGTTGCAAGAAGTCAGCAGCAGTGCCACTCTCACTAGGTGCTGCAACTACTACAAACGGCCAGCGTGCTGTTAAGCGGGCCCATGCGAACTTGTAACACTGGGTGTGTGCGTTCAGCATGCACGTAGGGGGGGGGGCCCATCTCAGGTTGCCCGACAGGGCAGCTGCACTCGCTGCACACAGCAGCACTTCGCGACGAAGGCCCCTCGAGGGGCCTGACCAGTAGATTGAAAGGCTCGCCAGTCATACAACTGAATTCCATCGCAGCAGTGCACGTGCAGACCTTGCTGAAGAGCAATGCCACTGGAGACGGACCGGCAGTCACTGCACTGCGATCAAACCGCAAACCCGTCAATCGTATCCTATGGTATGCCGTGCGCAGTGCTGTCTGAATCAAACTTTGAGTTATGTCCACGTCAAACATGTCAGCAAACAAGATATCCATTAGACGAGCTAGGCACGCGATGCACCAACAGCTAGACCAGCACCACAGCTAGCACGTGAACCCCGACATAAGTAATGATTTTAACTACGACGGCTGTTCCAGAGGTGCGTAGGGCGGATCGCGTTCAGTATAACCAGGCAGGACAAGCACGCTGCACAAGACTCTGATGCTGTGCGCCCTCTGCTCGTGCAGAAATCCTGCGTAATGGCCACACGATCCAGCAACGACGGCCGTACAACGCTTCCGAAGCGCCACGGCTACCCAGCATTCATCAAGTGCAAGGTAACCCATGGGCAGCAGCTCGTCCTCTGCTGTGCTGCAGCATATGTCAGCTGTCTTTAAATTCTTGCTGCCTTATCCTGTTTGTGCCGTGTTTGTTGTTGAAAAGCCGTGGTCCTGTGTGCCGGCAGGGTGCAAAAGTCGTGTAGCATGCGTCCGTGCTGACGTCTTTCGCAAGTCAGTGCTTGATTGCAACTCATATGGAAATCAACGCCTGCGTAGGGCGACCGCAGTCCAGCCAGTGTATATATGTTGTTTGGGCCCAGCCCTCCCCCCACTGCTCCTTCTGGTTTTGCTTGCCATTTTGAAGCCTTTGAATATCTTCTTGGTGTGGTGATGCGTGCTAGCGTACTCACGGTCGCCCTGCCTAATCCGATTCTTCCTGTGTGTACTGAGCTCACGGCAGCAGCATGTTGCGTCTCTAGCAGTGTCAGCTGTCTGCACAGCCGTACCTGCGCATGTGTGCTTCGTTCTTCTGTCCCTCAGCCCAGCTGCATGGCATGTGTAGTGCTGCATCAACTGGAGGCCTTGTATGTACCGCAACTGCTGCAGGTGCCTGGCTGTCACTGTGACCTCAGCCAGGCCAGTGCATACTGTCAGCGCTTTGGATACTGCCTGGACCACATTCGCGCCCCAGTCGTGATCATAGCAGGATACCCCAGCAGGTAACCATTGCAATAACTGTTTGGAATCACCTGCGTGCGTCGCACGTGGCATGACGCGTCATTGCACACAGTACAGCGCGGTACAGAGCAGTGCATGCTGAATCTGCAATGGCTCTGCTGTGTGCACAATGCTGTGCGCAGCGTTCATCTGACCTCCTCTGTGCGCCTCAGCCACCCTGGAGACAAGCCGGCATGTCGAATGTTACCCACAGCATTTTGCACACTGCGAGGTGCGACGCAGCTTGAGCCGTCCTCGCCCACACCATTTATGCGATTCTTGCTGATTCGAAGTAACACATGATGTTATCACATCATCCTGCTCGCACCGCAGGTTCTGCCAACAGTGCGGCAAGTTTCAGTTGGTTGCAGAGTTTAAAGAGAATAAACGCAGCTGCAGGGCTGCCCTTGCGCTGCATAACATGCGCCGCAAAGCGCAGCGATCACGGCAAGCGATGCGGGCCGCAGCAGCAGCAGCAGCCACTGTCGCTGCGGGCGGCGATGCTGCTGCGGCGGCTGCAGCAGCGCAGGCGGCATTTCAAAAGAACAACAGGGACCTGCTGCCACATCTGCGTGACGCAATCATTGGCTGGGAGTCCGGCAATCCAGCAGCAGCAGCAGCAGCAGCGGCGGTGCCGGTGGACTCGCCACAGGTGCAGCAGAAGGAACAGCTGCCGCAGCAGCAACCAATCCAGGAGAACTATATGCTTGTTGCGGGCACTGCAGAAGATGCAGGAGACGGTGATGCAGCTGATGCAGCAGCAGCAGTAGCTGGGGATGGAGGTGCAGCAGCAGCAGCAGCTGTTGCTCCTGATGTTGGGGGTCATGCCGATCTCACTGCAGATGTTGCAGCTGACGAAGCAACCCCTATGCAGGCCCTTGCAGCAGCAGCAGAAGTAGCAGACATACCAGCATCAGCAGCACCTGTGCCTGCTGCTTCGAATTCACAGCGGCAGCAGCAGCAGCAGCTGCGCCTGCAGCGCATCATGCAACTGCGGCAGATTGTGCAGCAGTACAGCAGTTGGCAGGCTGCATTTGAAGAGGCACCAAATGCTGCGCCAGCAGCAGCAGCAGCAGGAGGTGTCATGCCACCAGCAGCGCTAATCCACACTGCACAGCAAGCAGCAGCCGGAGGAGCAGAAGCAGCAGCAGCTGCAGCTGCTGACATGGCGACTGCCGGTGCTGTTGCTGCTGCTGCTGCTGCCAACGGTCAGCAGATGCAGCTGCAGGACTTGCAGACGGCGATCGCTGTTGCTGCTGCTGCTGTCTCAGCAGCAGCAGCAGCAGCATGCAGGGTGGCCGGTGCTCCTCCTGCTGCTGCTCGGGACAGTCGTGCCAGCCCAGGACGTGCTTCTACAGAGCTGCAAGAGCAGCAGCAGCAGCCAGCTGTTGATGCGGCACTAGCAGCAGCATTACCTGTGCCAGCAGATGCAGCACTCGCGCCCGCACCAGCGGCAGCAGCAGCAGTGGCAGCAGCAACAGAGCTGAGCAGCCTTGCTGCTGCTGCAGCAGCTGCACTGCGCGATCTAGCTGCTGGCGGTTGCCCAGCTGCGATGCTTGCAGGACCCAAAATCACAAACCCGTTGCCACCAGTGTGTCCAGACCCTGCGGAAGCAGCAGCAACGCAAGTGCCTGTACCTGCACACCAAGTGCTGGAGTGTGGCTCTACTCACAAGCGCTGCTGCAAGTCTGCAGCAGCAGAAGATGCAGCAGCAGCAGCAGTGCATGCGTACCCGAGTGCTGTCGACATGTTTGCTGCTGCTGATGATGATGATGACGTTGCACCTGCAAGAGACAGCTCAGCTCGCCACGAGCCAAGCCATCGCCAGACCAACGGCGTGGAAGCACAGCTGCAGCTGAAGCGCAACACGCAGCACACGTCAGCACATGCCTCTGCATCGTCGCAGCAGCCAGGCAACGCAGCAGCGGCAGCAGCAGTGCAGACAGCTGCAGCAGCTGTGCGAGAGGCACGAAGGGCAGCTGCACGAGCCTGCAGCGGAGCCTCAGGAGGTTTCTGGGAGACGTGCGGTCAGGGCTTAGTAAGCCCTGCTGCTGCTGCTGGTGCTGCTTCCAATGACGGCAGCTTTACAGGTGTCAGCTACTACCCACAACCTCCGCAGCAGCAGCAACAGGTGCTAGGCAAACGGCAAAAACGTCAGTCGGTGGCAGCTGCAGATGCTACAGATCCGCCAATGCACCCGCAGCAGCAGCAGCAGCTGCTGAACGGCGTTGTGGCAGGTATGAGTGCATTTGAGCAGGAGTTGCAAGCACTGCTGACAGCGTATGCGCCGGACCTGGCTGCAAGTAGGGCTACAGCTGCCACATCTGCAGCAGCAGCAGCAGCAGCAGCGCGGTCAGTACCAGTGCAGCATGCTCCAAATGCAACAAAAAGCCAAACGCACATGCCACCACCTGCACCACGAGTGCCCGCAGCGGCAGCAGCAGCAGCACCATCACCAGCAGCCAAGCTGAGGCCTGTGACAAGCAAAGCAGCACGATCAGCTGTTATGGGGTCTATTGGGACAAGCGCGCCGGTGCAGCCAGTGGCACATGCAGTGCCTGCTGCTGCTGCCACGCCAGCTGCTGCTCAGCCAGTGCTGCCAACTGCGCAGCAGCTTGCTGCAATGCTGCGCGTGCTAGTCGAATCTGCTGCACAGCAAGACAATGCTGCAGCTGCTGCGGCAGTGGGTGATGGCCGTTCACCAAAGCGCACTGCTGCAGCTGTTGCAAACGCTGCAGAGCAGCAGCAGCAGCAGCAGCAGCAGCAGCAGCAGCAGCAGGATGCTGGTAGAGCAAAACGGCGAAGGCTTGATGGCCCCGCTGGTGCTGCAGTAGAGGGCGATGCATTTGCTGCAGCTGTTGCCGACTCTGCAGAGCAGCAGCAGCAGCAGGATGCTGGTGCAGCAAATCGGCGAAGGCTTGATGGCCCCGCTTGTGCTGATGTTGAAAGTGGTGCATTTGCTGCAGCTGATGACGTGGCACCTGACTGCTGAATCAGCAGCAGCAGCAGCAGCAGCTGATGACATGGCACCTGACTGCTGAGTCAGCATCTGCTGCAGCTGATGACACGGCGCCTGACTGCTGAGTCAGCAGCAGCAACATCGCGCTGTGTGGTGCTATGTGATGCCTAGTACTAAATGTGTGCTTGCTTTGCGTAACACAGTGAATTGGGCCCGTAGGACCGCACAGACTGGGTGCAACGTGTGGGCTTTGATACGTTAACGGTGACCCAGTGTGCTCCTAGACTGCTAGGTGATAATAGTACTATAATAGTAGTAGTTGTGAAGGTGGGCAAGTATCCTGGGATACTGATAGATGCTGTGGACATATATATGACTGCGACAGCGTTAGCTCTGAATGGCAAGGCAGCAGACTGTTTGCTGTGTGAGTACCATGTCAAATGTCTTCTGCATTACTATACACTGATATGCCATCTTTTCTATACATACTATACTAGAGCGACCATGTTCAGAGCTCTGCATTTTACTCTTTGGTGCTGTTCCTGACAACGTTAGCTGTATGAGCATGTTCACAACGTTGCCAGTGTTCTTCTGGTTGCTACTCTGTTTGGAGCAAGCGGTCACCTCGTGGATGTGTCTTGAACGGTCAGCATGGCTACTAGCATGCGTGCTGAGCCATCAACTGTGGCAGCACGACGCTGATGGTTGCAACGATTCATGCATGGCATGCATTCTGTCGTACTGGCGACCAGCATAGAGCATCTGGATGTGTACGGTCGTATGGCTGTCTGTTTCCAACCTCGAGCCAGTTCCCGCTTCTGCATGCGCAGTAGTGCAATGCCTCATGGTGTTTGATGGTCCTGTATGTGCAGTACTGCAGCACCTTGTTCCCTGTGCCAGTCCAGCGGTCCTGTGTGTGCATTACTGGGCGGCTCTTTGGCTGTTTGTTTCGTACCTGAAAATCGAGCCAGTTGGCAGTTCTGCATGCGCATTAGTACAACGCCTCACGGTGTTGATTGGTCCTGTGTGCGCGGCACTGCAGCACCTTGTTCCCTGTGCCAGTCCGGCAGTCCTGTATGTGCAGTACTGGACGCCTGTATGGCTGTTTGTTTCGCACTTGGCTCGGTTCTGCATGCGCAGTAGTACACCGCCTCATGGCGTGTGATGGTCCTGTATGCGCAGTACTGCAGCACCTTGTTCACTGTGCCAGTCCGGCGGTCCTGTACGAGTGGAACTGCAATATCGCAGCAGCTGTATTGCAGGTTTTCAGCCACGGGTTGAGCAAAGTACATTTGCACTTCCAGCTTCTTCGTACATAGATGTGCCTCAGGGACACTGCGAAGACACGTCTGCTGCGGGTTGTGCAATTCCTGCTTCGTGCACTTCTGCATTGCACTTGCTGGTTTGTTTGCTGCTTTGTTGGATCAAAGCAGCTCGTGAGCTGCTGCCTCACCCTTTATCGTCCACCCAGCTGTACGTTGGCCAGCCACTGCATACCTCCTAAAAACACTGGTTGCGCAGTTGCGTAAAGGTTGTGTTGTTCAGCAAAGCATGTGTACAAGCATGGGCAGCATCCTGAACAAACACTTGTTCAGGACAACATCAGCGTCACTGAGCTGGAGGATAGTAGCTGCATTGTTTTGTAGGCGCACTGCAGCCGTCCAACTTCAGGCAGTGCAGCCACGGGCTGCGTGCACTGCAGCTGTAGGCGCACTGCTGTCACCGCTGTCACTGAGCTAGAGCATAGAGGCTGCAGTGTTTTGTAGGCACACTGCAGCCGTCCAACTTCAGGCAGTGCAGCCACGGGCTGCACGTAGTGCAGCAGTGCGCCCACAGCTGGAGGCTTCTGCATGGCCTGCGTGGCCTACAAATGATTCGGTCTGGGTTAGTTGCAGCATCTGATCTGGTTGGCAGTTCGGCTGCTTCACAGATGCTTCAAAAGATGCGTCAAAGATCAGTTCGGCAAGGCCGCAACTGATCCCAGGTATTATTCAATGATGGATCCATTCCTGATTACGTCAGTGCAGGTTCCTCGTTTCTCCATGATCCCTTGCCACAGCGCCTGATGTCGAGGTTCTGATTTGTGTCGCTGCCGCGCTGACATGTGTCCAGTCCTTCTGCTCTGATGCGCAGTCATGCTCTGTGTTGTACAACAGCTGGTGGGCTTGCATACCAAGCACAGCTGGTGGGTTTGCATGCCTGCCTTGATGTGGTGCGCACTAACGGTCGCACGGTTGATCGCGTTACGCTGTCTATCCCTGTGTGCACACACGTGGGATGGTCATTTGGTCTCCAGCTATTATGTGTGTGTGCTGGGCGGCGGCCCTCCAGGAGGGCTGGATTCTTGTTGTTACATATTGTTACATTGTTTTATGTTCAATTTATTAGCAAGGTGTTGACTAAATGCAGGGGGCGACGAGGCATGAGGGTTCACAGTTGTTACGCTGAACCATTGAAAGTGGCAGCAGCGTGATTGCGCGGGGGTCGCTAGATGCTGCAATTCTGACATAATCACTTTGTGTGGTGCATGCCATCTGAGATGGCGAACGGCCTACGTGTAACTTCCACTCTCTAAAAAAATAATGTCATCACCTACGTGGTGACATTGCTGCTGCCGACTGACTGCATAGCAGTTGCTGCTTTACCCACCTGAGTATGGGCTCCATATACGTGGCAAGCTATGGATGCACACCCCATACGTATGTTGCTGACGTATTGCACCTCTGCTGCTGCAGAAAAGCAGAGTGCCTGCAACGAGGGGGTCTTGCAGTCAGCTGCCCGGATGGGCAAATGCATCACACAGCCACTTGTGAACGGCTGCTGTGCTCTTTATGTTGCTTTGTGGTTGCGTGGGTGGTGGCCAGACGCCTGAGTTGCAACCATTGCGGGGTTACACGCAGGGGTTGCAACTTGATTGAGTGCCTTCTGGGGTCTTCTGTTATGTATGCAGGTGGGTTGTTTCATGCGGCAGCATAGTTGCACTGCCTGCTTTTCTCCTGGGCGCTTGCCTTGGGGGTCTTTGCTTAAAGTCATCTGAGTTTTAGTATGTGCGTTCTCGCTTCAGCTCTCACTGAGATGCAGCATGTGCATTCGCAAATGTTTTGGTGGGCCTAGGTCACGCTCTGGTCTGGCATTGCCTACGTGTACTTCCACCTTTACTTCACACAGCGCTGCTTTGAGCACTTTATGCCTTTTGTGTTCTCAGCATCTTATGCCTTTTGTGTTTTGAGCAACTGCTGCAGCAGTACGCGCAGTTGGTTCTGCTGTTCATAGCACAATGTACAGACCGCGGCCGTTTTTGCGGTTGTGTTGTCCCCGTATGTGTGGCTCCGTATGATTGAGCAGGTGTTTAGTGTGCGATGCGAGATGTGTGTGTGGGCACAGACATTGTATTTTGATGGTTTGTTACTAGTGTGTGGCTAACTAGTGTTACTAGTGTGTGGCTAACTAGTGTTACTATAGTGTGTGGCTAACTAGTGTTACTATAGTGTGTGGCTAACTAGTGTTACTATAGTGTGTGGCTAACTAGTGTTACTAGTGTGTGGCTAACTAGTGTTACTAGTGTGTGGCTAACTAGTGTTACTATAGTGTGTGGCTAACTAGTGTTACTATAGTGTGTGGCTAACTAGTGTTACTATAGTGTGTGGCTAACCCGGTACGCAACATGGGAAACCCCCTGTGGAGCACCTGGTGTTAGGTCCCTTTTAGGCCCCTTGCCCCACACTTACGCCGTGGTCTGGTGTGGGGGTTTGATAGAATGCGGCATGTGACAGCGTTTTGCAAGTGTGTTATATAGCGGCACTGCACTGGCACTGTTTGTGCTCAAAGCATGCCACGTGTATCTTAGAAAGTATTAAGTATGCGCATGTGAGGTGCTGCATGTTCAATGTCTAATACTAGGGGGGGCACTCAATGCGTAGTTGCCAGTGTGGCGTTGCGCAGTGGCTATGCAAATGATGCTATAGGCGGTGGTTTGTACAGGCATGTTTGGCTGTGAATCGTCGTATGTGGCCAGTGAGACATAACACCGGTGCGCATGTGGGTGTGTTGTGCTGCAAGTACACTGTACTAACACTCAACGCACACCTGCCAGTGTGGCGTTGCGCAGTGGCTATGCAAATGATGCTATCGTTGGTGGTTGGTACGTGGTATGTTTGGCTGTGACTGCGACAGCAACTGGCTTGCTGTTGCCTCGTCATATAGCTGCCCAGTGAGACACAACACTGGTGGAAACAACACCGGTGTCAACACGACTAATAGCCTACTCTGGTCTGAATACATGTGCAGGCTGTAGCGCTCGCCTAGCAGCACATGTGCAGGCTGTAGCGCTCGCCTAGCAGCACATGTGCAGGCTGTAGCGCCCAGCAGCACATGTGCAGGCTGTAGCGCCAGCAGCACATTTGCAGGCTGTAGCGCCAGCAGCACATGTGCAGGCTATAATGCACGCAGAGTTGAATGGATGCATGCTTGCCGGTATGTGTGCTGGACCCAGTTCTGCTACGTGTCTGCATGTCTGCATGTGGTTGAGTGCAGCAGGAAGTGTTTGATCAGATGCATGGCGGACAAACCTGCTGCCACAGGGAACGTATTGTGCTGCTTGACCGTGTTTTGCCAGGCTGCAGCCCGCCAAATGATGGGTGCATTAGGCGCACAGTACAGCGTGCCGCGTGACGCTCCTTGGATGCGTGACCGGGAGGTTCTGCTGACACACTGCGCAGATGTGTGATGGGGTTTTAGGCCTGAACCCTAAACCTCTTCCACAGCGTGCCGCCATGCTGAGGTTGCAATGGTGGCAGAGCACCTAGGTTGTGATAAGCACACACATAATGACAGGGACAGGAGCGCATGTGCATAATGCCAGTGTGCAATGACACCTGGGTGTGTGTAGGTCAGGGGTGGTGCCCTGCAGACCCCGCCACATGCAGTTTGTGCATACTCATTGCATATATACATACACTCATACTGAATGCATGTATATATGTATGCATGTAGATACATTGGAACCCTTGCCAGCCAGTTGTTGTCTAGTTGTTGTGCCGTACAATTTGTGCATTGTTTTCGGAAAAGGTTGCAATGTAGTAGTTTTGCGTCCGTGATTGTCTGCCTCTTAGCACTACTGCCAGTGCCACACATGTGCATGCAGTCACCACGCCGTTTGCCGTGTGTTGCAATCCTTCAGTGCAGCATTTGCGGCGTCCGGGGGCTTGATAGGCTGATAGAAGCGCAAGGCCTTGCCCTGGGGGTTTATGCATCACCCCTGCTGTTGACCACTTGTGATCGGCCATGTGTTTGAAAATAGTGCCCAACAGGTGGCTGCCGGCCAGCCAGCCAGCCAGCAAGGAAGGCATGCAGATTGTGCACACACGTTGTGCAAATTGTGCAACCTGATATGCCGATTGGATCTTCGGTGTGCTGCAACCAGCCGTGCGTAATGGATGCGAGGGCAACATATTGGGTGCGCGGTTGTAGACAGGGGTTCCGTTTCGGCGCTAACATGCCAGTGTCACTGCTACCGACCCCGCTTAGCCTGCGGTGTGCCACTGCGGACCTCGCTGTTGTACTCCAAGTTGCCCGCAATGCCCCGCCTCACCAACATTTGGTTGCTTTCTACGCGTATCATACGCTGAGTGTGCTGTCTGCAGCCGTCATACACAGCAACAGCAGGCATTGATGTGATTGAATATGCACAAACTTACATAGCCGTTCAAACGCATGCAAGCTAGAACGGCTCAGGTGCTTTGGGTTAGGCTTGATTCTTGCACAATTTGTGGTTTGACGTTCACTGTGTACCCCAGCATCGGGCAGGCAGCAGCACATCATGCCTCATGTCACCACTCAGTGCAGATTCTGCCACAAAACTGCATAGATATGCACTGGGCCACTTGCTGCGTGTTGTCACACGGGATGTGCTTCCTGGGCATGTGCGCAGGGCTGATACAAGTATGCGAGCATTATTACAGGCATAACACCAGTGTTGTCTGACTCAGCGGTTTGGCACAAACGGCTGTGAGCTGACACGAGTGCATGTGCACTTGGTGATATTGCATCACACGTCTCTTTTGTGCACTGCATGACATGTGAATGAAGCAACCGGGGCAGCTTTGCCAGGATGCCGTGCTGCTGCGCTGTCCTGGTGGCTCTTGTGCAGTGATCAGTCTCACTGGCGCTACCTGCCACCTCACTTGACAACATTTTGCTGCTACCACATGGCGTGTGACTGCATCAACTGGTCGGATGCCATTCAGCGGCAGATAACTTGCCCTGTTAGGGATTAATCACTGGATGGTTCTCCACCAACATCTACTGCAAGCACTTGTGGTTTGGCTACGCTGTAAGCATGAGCAGCTCAGACCTGGATGCCAGCTTGGAGATGCGAACTTTTGATTCGTGGCATACCACGGCTCAGGGCGCCCTCACATACTGTGAGCTTGACACCCTGGGCCAGGGACCCTGGCTGAGCTGTGTAACACTGTTCAAACGAGACTGTGCTGTCTGTCCCAGATGAGCAGCAACCAAGACGAAATTTTGCAAATACTACGGATCAAAACGAAATCATGGTCTGATGGGCGTCGCTGTGCACCTGGGGAAATGCTGCAACTCGCTGCAAAGCAAAATCAGGCTGTGAAGGCTTCAAGTATATTGAACCAAGTAGCTTTGCTCAACAATCTATATATTTTTGCAGCTGCGAACGCAACAGCATGGCTGGCGTGGACATGCTGCTGCTGGAGCCAACAGAACTGGTCTTCGACGCTGTCCGATTCCACAAGGTAAGCCATCACACTACATAGGAGGAGCATGGTCATGCTGCTTCGAGTATTGCAGCTGTTGCTCTACTTTCGTCCTGATGCTGCATCAACTGCTTCTTTCTGGTAGGCACAGCAACAGACTATCAGGGTGACCAACACCTTGAAGGCGACTGTGGAAGGTGAAGTGCGTCCAGGCAGCAGTGACAGGTATTCTGTATCGCCCAGGAGCTTCAGGCTCAAGCCTGGAGAGGCAGCGGAGCTGAGCGTTACACTCAAGCTGGGCAGCAACTTTGCTCAACGCCAAAAGGCAGTCGAAGCAGGACAGCGGGATCCGTTTTACATCAAGGTCAGTCCTGCTATTCACCTCAAGAATGTGGTCTGCACGTCTTGACCTGCTGACAGGGCTGGCAGCAGTGGCTGCAGATGTTGGAGTGTGCTTGCAGGATGAAAGATGGTACATTGTGCCCCTCAAGCATACAGCCCAGCCGTACAAACAACAACAGCAGCACTTTTACAAGACACAAGAAAACTCACAAAGCACATATCACTCATCAGCAAATGCGCTGCCACTCACCTGTTCTGCCATCACCTGTCCTGCAGACGGCTTTCTTTGACCAGCGCTTTCATTCGACATTCTTCCTGTGCCCTGAGTATGATAGCAAGGGCAGCAGCAATGCAGGCAGCAGCAGAATGTCACGGTCCAACAGGTGAGCAGATGCGTGTGTCCCAGTTTGGGTACCACAGGCAAACGGTTGTCCTTACGTTGCTTCGGTTGTGCTTGTCAGCGGCTGTTGTGTGTAATGATTGCATTCTTACATAGATTCTACAGGAAACTTACCAGCATGCGCATCTGACAACAGCCGACGCGTCTAGGCACATAGTCAAGCATGACATCATCCTGTGCGCCTGCTGCCTTTGGTGCTCCTGCAGTGCACAAAGTACACCGCCCCTGAGCCCACAGCGCTCTGGAGCATTAGCAGCAGGCAATGCAGCTGCAGCCTCTCCAACTTGCAGCCCTCTCAAGGCAAAGGCGAGCGCTGCTGCAGGCAGAGCAGCACTCGGCAAGTCAGACCAACGGGCAGGCATCAGCAGCAGCGATTGCAGGCTGCTGTCGCCGCCTGCTTCTGACCGTGAGCAGCGTGAGCAGCTGAGCCGGCAGCGCAGCAGCAGTAGCATGCCAGTAACAGGCATGCAGCCGCATTCGCAGCAGCACGCGCTGCTGCACTCAAGCAGTGCCGGCATGAGCGGATTGTGTGAGTTCTCTGCAGATCCGATGGGCAGCAGGGGCAGTTCTGGTCGTTCTGCTGCACCAGAGGCTGAAGGTGCATATGGCGCAGAAGACAGCAGCAGCAGGCGGTGGCGGCAGCGCCAGCAGCAGGAAACGGGTCCTGCAAGCAAGCAGCTTCAAGATGGCAGCAGCATTGCCATACGTCCTCAGCGGCTGCTGCACAGCACAAGCGTCGACAGCCTTAGCACCGGCACACAGCGCATGGCTACTGCTGCTGCAAACAGAGATGCCACAGCAGTTGGTAATGGTGAGCGACGCAGTGTGCGCAAGAGTGTCAGCTTTGCTGAACTGCCCAGCTGGCGTACATCAGCGACAGCAGATGCAGCGGGTAGTGTTGCAGCTGACAGAGACGCTCCAAGCGCTGCTCTGCGACGTGCTAGCGAGTCAGATGCAGCAGCAAGCAGGCAGGCTGCAAGCAGCAGTGACCGCTGTGATGGGGCAGCACGCCACCACAGGCTCACCAGCTGGACAGGTGGTAACCGCACTGATGGTCAACATGCCGATCATGGCAACAGCAGCGGCCTTGGTGCTGCTGCTGGCATGCAGTCCTGGCGTGAATCACTCAAAGCACATAAGCAGCAGCAACAGCAGCAGCAGGAACTAGAAGTCCCAATATCAACACAAGATGTGCAGCCTAGCAGCCACAGCGGGAGTCAGCTCAGCAGCCTGCTGCTGCAGCAGCTGCTGCAAGACGAAGAGGAAGGATTGGGCTCTGATGATCCTGGACTAGCTGATGTGCAAGATGCCGCTGTTTGTGAGCAGCAGCAGCAGCAGCAGCCACAGGTGCTTGCTGTGCCTAGCAGCTGGGCTCCAGCGCTATCACCAGTGCGCGAGGATGCAGTGGGTGAGCAGCCATCACCAGAAAAGGCCAGCTGCAACGCAGGTGCTGCTGATGGTGCGGTGCAGCAGCAGACTCTGCAGCTGCGTGTAGCTTTGGCAGCAGCGCAGTCAGAGCTTGATACCAGCAGGCAGCTCATTGAGCTGCTATCTGCGGAGTACCCTGATACTGCACAGCTGCTGGAAGCAGGGGCAAAGCAGGAGCAGGCGCGGCAGGAGGTAGGTTGATGAATGAGCAGTGGCTGTTGCACTGTTTGCTGCATTGGCAGCGCTGAATGGCATAGACACCCGTGCCTGCAGGACTGCATCTGCACGTATTTTCTTATTGAGAGTTGTGATGCATTTTACGTGGCATCCATGTTATGCACTCCTTTATGTTGTCGCACATTGCAGGAGCGCAACCGTAGAGCACTCGAGCTGCTACTGCAGAAGGATGCCACCATACGCGGTCTGCAGCAGCAGCTGCAACAGCGTGGTGACAGCCAGCCAGCAGCAGCTGCAGGGCAGCCATCAGCTGAGGCACTGTCAGCACGGGCTGAAGCAGCGGAGGCAGCGCTGCATCAAACTCAACAACATCATGCAGCCGAACTGGTGAGCGCAATACACAGCACCACTGGTGCCGCATGTGCCTGTCTGCTGCACCTGTATCTCAGTGTGCGTGCTCCTTGCTCCTTGCTGCTTGGCCCATGTGAATGGTACCTAGTATGCCGCCAATGCTGCTGCTGCTGCTGCGCAGGCTGAGATACGCCGGGCACATGCTGCAGAAGTTGATGCGCTTGAGGAGCGCCTTGCGGCACAGGCCAAGCAGCTGCTGCAGGTGCATGCAGGGACAAAGCTTGTACAAGCAATAGTAGCAAGTTGAGCAGTTGAACGTGCAAGACCTTGCGTGCATGGTGCGCAGCTTCAGACGCATCCACATCTGCCCAGCCTGCTGGTTGCACGATGCTGCACAGCAGTTGTTCAACATCGGCATGCCTTTAAATGCTGTTGTGTATGCTCAGAATGAACGCGCTTGACCCCATGCTGCTGCGTTGCACACATGCCTGCACAGGCCCAGCAGGAGGTCATGCAGCTGTCTAGCCAGCTGGCAGCACTGTCAGCAGCGCAAGGAGACCACCACGCAGCAGCATCAGCTGACACAGCCGCAGCGCAAATGCATGCCAGCAGAGTCCAGATCGCCACTGGATGTAGCAGCCCAGATTCGCAGTTGCTGTCCTTGCTGGCCGAACGGGATGCACAGCTAGCAACGATGGAGGCAGAGCTTGCAGTGGCGCGTGCGGCGCTAGCAGGCGACGCAGGTGGGCATACATAAGCGCATTCATCTGCAGCTCTTGCAGTGCCAACCTCTTGACCCGCACTATCCACATTTAAAATGCTTGGAGTATTGAGCACCTCCTGCACATTCTACCTGATGCAATTTACGTCAATCAGCTAGTGCAATGGATTGGCCGCCCTGCGAGTGCGCAATGGTCAGGCATGTCGAAAGCAGGCTATTGCAGTGAGCTAGCGCTGCACCAGTGTGACGGCTTGCACTGACTGCCTACCTTTCTTTTCCACTTCATGTTTTGTTGCAGAGCTGCCTGGTGAGCAGGCTGCGCCCGCGCAGGTGCTTCTGCTGCAGCGGGACCTGGCTGAGGCGCATGCTGAGCTGGCAGCCACACAGGAGCGGCTGACAGAGCTCGAGGCCTTGCAGGTGGGCAAATCCTTCTCGTTTTTGGCTGTCTGGCGGCACTCTCACTAATGCCTAAGGTTTGCTTACAATGTAGATGTTTACAATATGCCGCTATCTAATGCCGAGCTACACACATAGCCTGACTGTGACGTGCGCAGAAGTTTTGACGTGCGCACAATTGCAGATTACGCACCACACAAGCACACCAGAACTATGCCATCATCTCCTTGTTTGTGATGCCACTGCAGGAGCTTGCTGAGGCTGCAGATGAGCAGGGTGAGCTGCTTGCTGCTGCTGAGCATACGTTCTCACCAACCACTTGCTCCTTGTTCTGCTGGATCAACCTCTGCTGCCACTGCTGCCACTGCAGGCGCTTGCTGAGGCTGCACACAGGCACACCAGAACTATGCCATCCTCTGCTTATTTTAGTACACTTAAACACTACTGTGTCAATCTCTGCTGCCGCTGCAGGCGCTTGCTGAGGCTGCAGTTGAGGAGGGCGAGCTGCTGGCTGCTGCAGAGCAGTGCAGTGCAGGCGCAGCACGCAGAGAGGCCAGCATGCAGCAGACAGAGGCAGAAGTGGCGCGGCTGACATCAGTGCGGTGAGCACATTTGTATGGCCAGAAGTTGCCCAGCTACTTAGCTGTTGTTTTGGCAAGAGCTGCAGAAGCCGCAAGCTTTTAATGTATCAGTATTTTGTGCAGCGTGTGCAGAAACTAAACCCTAAGCTTGCCGGTGTAAACAGCTGCAACTGACCATGCTGCTGTTGACGCTGTGTGCCGCTGCAGGCTGAATGCAAAGGTGACGGAGCTATCCTCTTCACTCAGTGAGGCCCAGGCACATTCCGAGGAGCTGCAGCAGCAGCTGGATACAGCGCAGGCCCTGCATGCTCGTGAAAGCAAGGTGCGAGCAATCCGGTGTGCCATCTCTCTCTGTACCATGACACGCTATTTGTTACAGCAAAACCTGCATATGCACAATGTTGCAACCTGCTGCTACATGTATCTTATCACATGTGCTTGGTGGTATCACGCAGGCCATGCAGAAGAAGCTGGCTGCGCTGACTGCTGCTGGCGGCTGCTGCATTTTACTCACATGTGCTTGGTGACGTATGTATGCAGGCCATGCAGAAGAAGCTGGCTGCGCTGACTGCTGCTGGTGGCTGCTGCATTTTACTCACATGTGCTTGGTGACGTATGTATGCAGGCCATGCAGAAGAAGCTGGCTGCGCTGACTGCTGCTGGTGGCTGCTGCATTTTACTCACATGTGCTTGGTGACGTATGTATGCAGGCCATGCAGAAGAAGCTGGCTGCGCTGACTGCTGCTGGTGGCTGCTGCATTTTACTCACATGTGCTTGGTGACGTATGTATGCAGGCCATGCAGAAGAAGCTGGCTGCGCTGACTGCTGCTGGTGGCTGCTGCATTTTACTCACATGTGCTTGGTGACGTATGTATGCAGGCCATGCAGAAGAAGCTGGCTGCGCTGACTGCTGCTGGTGGCTGCTGCATTTTACTCACATGTGCTTGGTGACGTATGTATGCAGGCCATGCAGAAGAAGCTGGCTGCGCTGGTTGCTGCTGGCGGGCCTCACCTCGCAGATCTAGAGGTGGAATATGATGCAGCCACGCAGCTATACAGCATGCCAGACCAGCAGCAGCAACAGTCCTGCAGTTCAACTGGCGCCAGGCATCTTGGCCTTGCTCTCACGTCTGCTGCTTTGGCGGCCAGATCTGGGGTCAGTGGAAAGCAGGCCGCAAGCAGCACAATAGCTGGCACAGCAGGAAGCTTCTGTAGCGGGGACACTGCTGCAGATGGCACTGTCAGCAGAGAGACACTCCTGGCCGAAGCATTGGCAGATGCTGAAGGAGCCGTGGCTCTGCTGCAGGCCAGGCTACTGACAGCTGTAACGCAGCAGCAGCTGACAGATCAGCGGCTGCAGGACTTGCAGCAGCGCAGTGCTGCTGCGGCCGTGCGCCATGCGCAGGCACTTGCTGCTGCAAAGCAGTCTGGTGCTGCGCAGCTTGCGGCGCTCAAGGAAGCAGTTAGCAGGCTCGGCAGCAGAGGGGAGCTGGCTGGTCAGGTAAGGCTTTGCTACAGGGTTCACGACATCCCCTTGTGACAGCCTTGTCTGGTTCCAATCTGCCTCTGAATCAATCGGTTGGCTGTTTGGCACGATGCATGCATGCCGGGCGTGGCAAAAGCGTGAAATGCACGTGTGCTGAGCATACACGACTTGGCCTATCAGCTTGACACTCCCTGCTTGACCGTTGCGCACGACATGCCCTGCGTAACATTTGTGCATGCCCTCATGCATATGCTGCGTAGGCTGCCGCACTGTCTCTGGAGGTTGCCGAGTTGAAGCGCAGTGAAGTGCAACTCCGAGGGGAGCTGGGGTTGCTGCAGCAGCAGTTGGCAGAGAGCCAGCAAGAGCTGGAGGAGGCACGGTAAGGCAGCAGGTTGGAGCAGCAGTGCGAATAGCATGCCGTAGTTCACCCTGCACACAAGAACACAAGCCGCATCTGATTTACACCTGTATATTGTGTGGAATGTGCATGGGCTACTCTGTAATGAATGCATCATGGCTGCTATGCGAAGCACGCGTGATGCTGACTGATGCGATGGTTCTCTGCTGCTGTCGCTGCTGATTTTGCTGTACTCTGCAGCTTGGAGGTTCAATCGCAGCACCAAGAGCAACAGCGCGTGGCTATCCACAGCACGTACCCCTTGATGCGTGCTGCTCGCCTGCTTGAGGCAGTGGGCAGCATGCGCATTGCTGATGCTGAGAACGACAGCAGCGGCAGCGGCAGCAGGCCATGGCCTTGTTTTGACGCGGGTGCTTGGCAGCACCAACAGCAGCAGTGCGGCAAAGACAGTCTGCCGCTTCTGAAGCTGCCGGCTGACATGACAGCAGCAGAGCGCAATGCAGCAGGTGCTGCAGCAGCTGCCTGGCTTGCTGAGCAGGCCAGGTCGCAAGAGATGGTTGCGCAGCTGCTTGAACGGGCGCAGCAGTCGGAGATGGCGCTAGCTGCTGCAAAGCTTGCTGCCGATGGCAGCCAGCAGAAGCAGCAGGAGCAGCAGCTGCTGCTGAGTTCTGCCAATGGTGGGTGCACATCTGCATCTGCTGGCTGGGACAACTGCGTGTGCACTAGTTTGCGCCAATGCTTCCCGTGATTGCATATGCCCTTTCTGTGTGACATGCATTTCTCAAATTGTATGCCATCTGCTGATGCAAAAGCTTGCCCTTGCGGTGCCTGCTCTGTGTTTTGATGTGTTGTTCATGTGCAGGGGTTGCCTCAAACAACGTCCCTCCAGGTCAACTAGCGGCAGCTTCTGGCCGTGGCAACGGCTCATCAAAAGCAGTAGCAGTGCCAAGCAGTCAGCCGCGCTCGGCTGGTGCGCAGGGCGCGTTTGAGAATGACAAAGAGCGGCTGTTGCAGCTGCAGCAGCAGCTGCTGGGAGCACAAGCAGAGCTGAGATCTGCAAGGTCAGTGCTTATTGCTGCAGATCTTGCATGCTTTGACTGACTTTTGTTGTGAACCAGCGTGTGGCTCACCCAAGTTCTTACTGTCTGCATGTACACATTCACAGTAGACAGCATGGCGCGTGGTTGCCAAAATAGGCACATGTTATCTTGTCCTTCCGCTGCCTACCCCTCCTGTATGACCGTGTTGTCTGCAGTGCGGTTTCTCACAGTGTGCTCTGCCTTGGCTGCTGTTCATTTCCATTTATCTGCCACAACAGGCAGCACCGCGAGGTTGCTGATGTAGAGATGTCAAGGCTGTCATCACAACTGGAGGCAGCGCGTGCAGCAGCTGCAGCCGCGTCAGGCCAGGCAGGCCAGGCAGAGGCCGCAGCAAATGCAAAGTTGGAGGCAATGCTGCGGAAGCAAGTCCAGGTGTGGCCCGATTGTAATGCCGCAATCGCAGTGATAATGCTCTGCAGGGACCCCTTACATGACATATTGATGTGGCGCTTTCTCTGCATGACAGACAGCAGTTGTGGCTAGCGCGCAGAACATTGACTAGTATCCTTGTGTGCTGCAGCAACAAGTGCACTACATTGCTGTTTCTACTGCTTGCTTGGTGCGCTGGGATACACGTCTTTCTTACTGCAAACTGAAAACCACACATTGTGTGTCTGTGTATGTCTGCCTGATTGTGCTTGGTGATGGCGTACTACACCAGGCTGGCAGGCGTGCCACTGTTGAGCTTGCAGAGATGCAGCAACGTGTAGCAGCAGCAGAGGCCGCACATGGTTCGGCTCTAGCGGAGCGTGACACTGCAGCTGCAGCTGTTGCAGCTGCAAAGCAGCAGGCAGCACAAGCGAAAGCAGATGCAGCGAGAGCTGCTGCTGAGGTCGCTGCTGTGAAAGAGGCAGCCGCAGCACAGGGGCGAGATGTGAAGCAGCAGCTTGCAGCCAAAGACAGGTGAGCACGCCTCCATGGACTGTGATCTGTCCCGCTCAATGCATAGGCCTTTGGACACACTCAGCATATCTGCCTAGCGATGAGTCGTAGCACTGCAGTGGTGTAGGACGCTTGCCCTGCTGCTGCAAGCCATGTAAGGCCAGTGGCATCCAGGGCATCATGTATGACGAGTTGCTCTGGCTAGTGTGACGTGCCTCATCTGCTTCTGCTGCAGGGAGCTGCATCGCCTCACTTGCGAGCTAGACAGTGCTGGCCTGCGCGCAGCGGTGCTGCTTGAAACGATTGAGACCCTGCAGGCCGGGGGCGCCAGTGAGCAGGCGCAGCGAGTGGTTGCGCTGACAGCACAGCTGGCGTCAGCACAGGCGCAGGGTGGGGCACAAGAGGCGCGCTTGCGCGAACTGATGGTGAGCAGTTTGAAAAGCTGTTATGTTGTTTGACTGGCTACAAGACTACTGGTTGCATACATTTTCTGTTGTTGGTTCTTCGTGTGGATTTTCACATCAGGATGCATAGGCGCAGGGTGGGGCCCAAGAGAGGCGCTTGCGCGAGTTGATGGTGAGCACTGTGAAAAACAATCATGTTATGTGACTGGCTACAGCTACTGGTGAAAGTACAGTTTTGTCGTTGGTTGAGGCCCCTACTTCTTCGTCTTCATGTTGACATCAGGCAGCACAGGCGCAGGGTGGGGCCCAAAGAGGCGCGCTTGCGCGATCTGATGTTGAGCTGGCGCCTCTCAGAGCTGTTTTCAGGCTGGGACCGTGGACAGCTGTGGTTCATGCTGCTTGGTGCACCCATCTTACGTTTCACATGCAGATGCATAACAAGGTCACGCACACGGTTCAAGCAGCATTCGAGGCAGCAGGCTGTGCATTGCTTCATACAAGCACACCAATTGGCAAGCAGCGATACAACTGCTCACGACATTTAGAACCCAGCTGACAATGACATCGCCCTACTGGCGTTGCTTGCTGTGCGTGGATGACCCCAGTTGGAAAGGGGTGACCGCAGCTGCACAACCAATGGACGTCTGACAGGGTGCTTACATGTGGATGCAGGACGAGTGTGAGGCGCGAGCCGCAGCAGGAGCACAGCTGCGGCAGCAGCTGGAGTCAGTGCAGCACGATGCAGCAACACGTGCAGCAGCAGCTGCTGCTTCTGAAGATGCCAATGCTGCGCTCAGCCGGCAGCTAGATGAGCTTAGGGGCCAAGTCAAGTCATCTGGGCAGCAGGTGAGTCTTGTCGCATTGTCGCGATGACTATGTGTTAGCCTTGCAATGTTGTGTTGCAATGCATCATGATGGTCACACCTGCGGCAGGTCTCTCAACAAGTGACTGTGCTGTACTGCATGTACTTGCTGCTGCCGTGGCACTCACATTTGCATCACATGCATATCAGCACATCTGGTTGCGTTCGCGCACGTTGCAGGTTGCTGCCGCCGGCCGCGAGTTAGCGCTGCTGCAGCAGCAGCTGGCAGCTGCTGAATCAGAGGCAGCTGGCCTGCACACAGCTCTGCAGGAGGCCCAAGAACGTCATGCACATCAGCTATTCAAGTGAGTGCACTTCCGTGCCAATGCTGCGGTGCTGAACTAACCTGCAGTAGCTCAATTGAGTGCTCCCTGGGCGCATGCTCAAGTTGCATGTGCTGCCCACACACGTACCTGTTGTCTTTCTTGCTTGATACACGAGTAATGGCATCTGCTGACTGTGTCAAACTCCTGCATGATGTGCAGAGAGCGCGAAGCAGCAGCAGCCGCAGCACAGCACACCCTACTGCAGCAGCTGGCGCGCGACCCACCCCATGCATACTCTGCGCATGTGGCTCATGTGACAGTCACGCTGGATGCACTGCTGCAGTCTGTGCAAGCAGCTTGCAACAGGCAGTCTGCTGCTGTGGCAGTGCGTAGCGGCTCTAGCGGCACGCGCAGCTTGGCTGCGGCAGGTGGCGCTGCTGACGTGTCATGGGTCCTTGGGGCGATGCTGAAACTGAAGGAGCTGCTGCTGGAATCTGACAGGTGAGGACCTGTCTTCTATTTTCTTTGTTGGTTTGCTCTGTGTTTGCTCCCTCTGCCCAATGAGCCTGTCATTGGCTTCCCAAACGGGCGAGGTTACCCATGTCACTTGAAGAATGTGAGCTTTGATGCGGCTGCTTTGTTGGGAAGCAGTGGCTGTGACCATGACAGCTGTGGCCAGCTGCACTGCTGTGTTTGAGCCAGCAGTAGAGGGTACGTTGATTGGACCGTCATGCACCATAAGTCTGGCGCATGCAGAGTATCGTCCCCGAATGCCTGCTGTTGTGTGTGCCTTTGCGTGTCTGCATGCAACGGTTACGCGTCCCGCCCCTTTAACTGCTGCCACGTTTGCTGCTGCCGGCTGCCGGCTGCAGGCTGTATGTGAAGTGCGAGGTTGGGGCCTTGCTGTCTTCTCAGCAGGCGTCTACGCTAGCAGCACAACTGGCAGAAGCCCAAGCAGCAGTGGAGCGACTCACTGGGCAGTGGCAAGCAGCAGAGGCTGCTAGGCAGGAGTTGATCAGGGCAGCAGGCCGCAGAGCAGAGCAGGTTGCAGCGCATGCTGTGGAGCGCATGCATATGCAGGTGCGAGCCGATGCGTTGCGCCGCAGTGCATGTGCGTAATGTGCCAAGCTGTCTGGAGCTGCTTGCAAATCATACCTTGTGACGTTGACACGTCAATTGTGATCATTGGCGCGCAACTCAAAACATGCAGTTGAGCACTCCAGCTGGTTGCGGCCTTATACATTGCATGTCTGCCGAGTGCTACATCCCTACATCCATGCAAGACTGTGATAATGTACTGTTGCTGCTCACATCACCTGCAGGAGATGCGCATCGAAGCCTTGTACAGCCAACTGCAGCAGATGTCAGAGCAGCTCACAGCAGCGCACGTCAGTGCCAACAGCGCCAACACAGCAGCAGGCGCAGCACGCCGCACTGCCAGCAATCTAGCACTGCAGCTTGAGGCAGCTACAGCTGAGCTGGACGCTCTGCGGCGCGCAGCACCTGCTGCTGTTGCGGAAGCAGCTGGATGCTCGCAGTGGGCACAGCAGCAGGCCCATGCGGTGGCTTCTGGCAGCAGCAGCTGCTGTGCTGAAGCTGTTGCAGAGGCAGTGAAGCGACGCGATGAGGGGCTCATTCGCTGGTTCGAAGGCAGGATGGCGCTGCTGCTGCAGAGCGCTAGCAGTAGTGTGTCGGATGGCGACGCGCAGGCATCGCTGATGGCGGTGACTAGACAGGTGCGTGCATGGACCACTGGCTGATGCAGATGTACAGCTTACCTGCCAGCAGGGGATGAAAGATGGCAGGGCACTGCATTGTCACCTGTAGATGAGCAGCAGCAGCAGCAGCTTTGCTGGCGTGGCAAGGACGGCTGTTGGGAAGTGTGCATGTCATAGGCAACAGATCATGTCTCGCCTTCTGAGGGGTGCCATCATATGTCTGCTGTTGTGCGGTTGAAGTTGCCTGGTGCTTTGGTGGCCAGCTGGCTGGCTGTCAAGCCAATAGGGAGCGCGTAACAATCAATGAATTAATCAATCACATACATGTGTTTGTAGCAAGAGGAGGCGTGTAACAGCTACACACAACAATGGCGTGCTGACAACGCGCATGAACTTTCCTTGTGCTGCACAGGTGTGCAGCATGAAGCTTGTCGAGTCGCAGTTGCTGGCGTCTCTAGCAGCAGCCAATGCACGCAGCGATGCAGCAGCATTGCGTGCGCAGCGGCTTGCAGCAGCACTGGAGACAGCCAGTGCAAAGCTGGCACAGCAGCAGCAGCAACAGCAGGGTAGTGATGGCGCTGCTGACGGTTGCGGCAGTGGAGCTGACTTGGCAGTGCAGGTCGCGCAGCTGACAGCGCAGGCGTCATCCCGCAGTCAAGAAGTGTATAGGCTGCAGGATCAATTGCTCCAATCCAAACAGGTGAGACATGGCAACAGGTACTGCTGCACCTGTATGGTTGTCCATGGGCAGGGTATATCAGCTTTCTGATGCCATGCAATAGTGCGAGGTTTTGGCAGCACGCACCCTTGGCACTCATAACCGTGACAACGCTGCTGCTGATGTGGCTGCTCCTGCTGCCCATGTCATCACCATTGGGATGATTTACTTCTCGAGCAGCACACCCCCTCGCCACTAGAGTTTTAACCATTAGCATGCTGCCCTGCTGCCATGCTGCCAGTGTCGTCACAATGCAGCTGCTGGCTGCGCGTGAACTGGAGGCTGGGGAGCTGCAGGCTTCTAGATTCAAACTATAGGAATGCTGCTGATTATGTTGCTGCTCCTGCTGCCCCTGTCGTCACCATGTAGCTGCTGGCTGCGCGTGAGCTGGAGGTTGGGGAGCTGCAGGCTTCTAGATTCAAATAATAACAATGCTGCTGCTGATGTTGCTGCTCCTGCTGCCCCTGTCATCACAATGCAGCTGCTGGCTGCGCGTGAGCTGGAGGTTGCGTGTGGTTGTCCATGGGTAGGGTTGCCTCTGCTCCTCGCCACTAGACTCAAGCCACAACCAAGCTGTTGCTGCTCCTGTTGCCCATGTCGTCACATCACAGTTGCTGGCTGTGCGGGAGCAGGAGGTTGGGGAGCTGCAGGCTTTTAGATTCAAACCATAACAATGCTGCTGCTGATGTTGCTGCTCCTGCTGCCCATGTTATCACCATGCAGTTGCTGGCTGCACGTGAGCTGGAGGTGGGGGAGCTGCAGGCACTGTTGGATGAGGCGAGCCATAGTGCAAGCAGCACACCCCCTCGCCACTAGAGTCCAACCGTAACAATGCTGCTGCTGATGTTGCTGCTCCTGCTGCCATGTCGTCACCATGCAGCTGCTGGCTGCGCGTGAGCTGGAGGTTGGGTGTGGTTGTCCCTGAGTAGGGTTACCTCTTCTCCTCGCCACTAGACTCGAGCCATAACCGAGCTGTTGCTGCTCCTGCTGCCCATGTCGTGACATTGCAGTTGCTGGCTGTGCGTGAGCTCGAGGTTGGGGAGCTGCAGGCATTGCTTGATGAGGCTAGCCACGCCAGCGCGCAGCAGCAAGCAGCGGACGCAGCAGCGCTTGCCGCACAGCGGGCAGCGCTGGCGGCTGCTGCAGCAGCTGAGGAGGCGCGTCTGCGCAGAGAGGTGCAGGTACGCCGGGCTCCGCATATCATAAATCATTACCTGTGAGTCGTACCTTTCAGCATCCGCACAGCGTCTCACCCTCTGGAAAGGCGGAAAGTAGATTGTTTATGCTGTCTGATTTTGGTGTGACGTACAGTAGCTATTGCAAGAAAGGTTTTCAACATGCAAACATTGGCAGTCTCAGGCAGGCATCTCCATTTCAGCATATGAACAGCTTCAGACTGCTCTCACGCGCCACGATGTGCCAAGTGCAGCAGGGTGCCTAGCTGCACTGTACGCATTTGTCTCACTGGTTGACTGGACACATCCCACCGTGCCTCATGTAATTTACATCACATCTTCTGATAGGCTACATAGGCTATCTGTGACATGCCTTGCACGTGCTGTTCTCTGCTTGCTCTTCTTGATTGTCACCCTTCAGGAGCTCCGGCAGCTGCTGGACAAGCAAGCAGCTGAGTCATGTTATCCACATCACACCTCCATATAGGTGTGCCTATGTGACATGCCTTACACGTGCTGTTCTTTGCTTGCTTTCTTTTATTGCCACCCCTCAGGAGCTCCGGCAGCTGCTGAACCAGCAAGCAGCAGAGTCATATCATCCACATCACACCTCCATCTAGGCGCACCTATGTGACATTCCTTACACCTGCTGTTCTTTGCCTGCTCTTGGTACTTGGCCCCCTTCAGGAGCTCCGGCAGCTGCTGAACCAGCAAGCAGCTGAATCATCTGCTGCTATCAGCGCAGAGCGCTTCGAGGCAGCACGCAAAGCAGAAGGCAGTGCGGCAGCTGCAGTTGATGCGGCTCAAACTGCTGCAGCGTCTGCGCTGCATGCTGCTGAGGTTCGCGTGGCGCTGCTTGAAGGCCAACTGGAGGTGGTTGAGCAAGAGCGCGACCTGCTGCAGCAACAGGTGCGCTGCTGTGTTGTGTTGTTACTACAGCATTGCAGCTCTTTTGATGTACTTGCGCCTAGTCTTTTTGTGCATGCGCTGCATGCTGCTGAGGTTCGTGTGGCGCTGCTTGAAGGCCAGGTGGAGGTGGTCGAGCAAGAGCGTGACCTGCTGCAGCAACAGGTGCGCTGCTGTTGTGTAATGTTACTACAGCATTGCAGCTGTTATAGATGTCGTCGTGCATCTCTTGTGATGTGTGCAAATCCAGCAGTGTGTGTGCATGTGTGCTATCAAGAAACCAGTTGATAGATGTGCAGAGCTATGCAGCAGAGCTGTGCAGCTACTTGAAGGCCAGCTGGAGGTGGTTGAGCAAGAGCGCGACCTGCTGCAGCAACAGGTGCGCTGATGTTACTGCAGCATTGCAGCGTTTTTCTGCACTTGCGCCTAGTCTTGCCGTGCATATCGTGTGATGTGGGCAATGTTGAGCAAGAACGCGACCTGCTGCAGCAACAGGTGCGCTGCTGTTACTGCTGCATTGCAGCGATTTTTCCGCATGTGCGCCTTGTGACCTTTGCTGCACTTGCGCATGACCTGCGGCAGCAACAGGTGCGCTGCTGTTGCGCTGTTCTGCGTTGTGATTACAGCTTTGCAGCGCTTTTCCTGCAGTTGCGCCTAGTGTCGTTAAGGATCTCTTGTGATGTGTGGAACACCAGCAGCGTGCGCGATGCGTACTATCTAGCAACTGATAATCAGCACACTGATTGATGTGCAGCAGAGTTATGGAGGTTGTTACGCAGCTGACGCTCGTTGTGTTGTGCTGTACTGCTCCCTGCTACTGCTGCCAGGTGTACACGCTACAGGCAGAAGTAACAGACTTGCAAGCAGCTGGCGAAGTGACGGGTGCAGCAGTGCAAGGCCTCGAGGCGACACTGGCAGCGATAGAGCGTGCTGAAAGCAGACGCACCTCTCAAGCAGCACCTGGTTTGGGCGGGCAGCGCCGGCGATCGCGTACCCCACCAGGGCGAGTTTCTGGTTCTGGTGCTGTTGGCAGCAGCAGGTCCAGTAGCTTTGCTGGGGCAAGGTCTCAAGCAGCAGCTGGCAGCAGCATGCAAGGCGGCAGGGCAGCAGACACCAGTGCAGCAGCGCGGCACTCGCGCGGCAGCAGTGGCGATGAGTTCACAGCTGAAGCAGATGCTGGTGCTGGTGCTGGAGGCAGCAGCGGCAGCGACAGCGGTGGCGGCAGCAGCGTTGCACTGCTGTCCAGGGAGCTAGTGAAGGCCCAGATGGGCAATGCTGACCTGCAACGCAAGCTGCGCGTTAGTGCTCGGTGCGTGTGCGCAGCTGCCTTTGTGCGATGCTTCTCTGCTGTGCAGCATAAGCAGCTTGCAACGTGGATGTCAGCTGTCTGGTTGCTTGCAGATCTGATGAACAGTGCTTTGGCAGCCATGCAACATTGCAAGCTGCTGTCGCAATGAACGTATCTTCACCAGTATCTGCACCAGCACACTCCTACGCAAGTGCATGATTGCTATACCCGCATGCACTCACAAGTCTGCTGTGCGTCCTGCGGCACCCGCAGGACTGAAGTCGAGCTGAGGCAGCGGCTAGCAGAGCGCGATGCACGCGTTGCAGCGCTAAAGCAGCAGCTTGCCGACAAGGGCAGGCAGGCAGATGCATTGCAGCGCAGCTTGAATGAGCTGCTAGGCAGCAAGGGGGCTGCTGGCAGCGGTACAGGCAGTGCATCAGCTGCGGCATTCAGCAGGCAGGGCTCTGCATCAGCTGCTGCTGCAGCAACACCTAGAGCGGGGCTGGCCTCGCTGCGTAGTGCCAGCGGCAACACTCGCACATCTGCTTCTTGGAGATCGAGGTCAGGCGAGGAGCACTGGACAGTAGAAGCGCTGCCGTCAACCACAGCAGCAGATGTTGCTGCCGGCGGGCTGGGCCTAACAAGCCCGGGGGGACAGCATGATGCAGATGTACCGCAGCGCGTGCCGCAGCAGCAGGTTGCGTTTGCAGCTGCGCATGGGCTGGCAGCTGCGGAGAAGGAGTATCTGGCACACCAGATCGCTGCGCTGCGCATCAGCCTCGCGAAAAGAGATGCTGAAGTCGCTTGCTTGGAAGGTGAGGAGGGAGGGCACGACTCAGTGTGCAGGCATGCATGCACGTTGGCCTGCATTTGGTTTGGGCATGTGGAGTTGGTTTGGGCAGCCTGCATTTGGTTTGGGCATGTGGAGTTGGTTTGGGCAGCCTGCATTTGGTTTGGGCATATGGGTGAGGAGGTTGGCGGATTCAGTGTGCAGGCAAGCATGCACATCAGCCTGCATTTGGTTGGGGCTATGCAAAGTGTAGCTTATGCACGTATCACGTCCTGAGATGGCCGAGTGTCCATGATGGGGTTTGGCCACGATGCATTGTGTGCCTGTGATGTGCCTGACTGTCGTTCTGCATGCTGCCGTGCGTTTCCTGCAGGGGCTCTGGCTGAATTAGTTGCGCAGCTGCCAGAAGCAAGGATGCAAGGGTTTATACTGTTGTTTCTGCCACTATGTATTGCTTGCCTGACGTTCTGCATGCTGCTGTGTGTCTCCTGCAGGGGCGCTGGCTGAGGCAATCGCACAGCCACCAGAAGCGCAAGCAGCAGCTGTAGCAACAGCAGCTGCTGGCGCAGCTCCACGTGTGAGCAGCCGCAGCTCTTCTTTCGCTCGCGCAAGCAGCAGCAGCAGCCGTTTCAAGCCTGCGCCGCTTCAGCCGCTGCAGCATCAGGATAGTGATGCAGGCGTGCTGGGCTCTCCCGGAGTCCTGAGCAGCAGCCGCACGTCTGCTGCTGCTGCTGTTGGCAGCGCTCGTGGCAGCTGGACACACAGCGCAACGGCAGCAGCACGCTTAGCGCGCCAGGCAAGCAACAAGTCGGCAGCTGCTCAGACAGGAGACTCCGTAGCACCCACACCAAGCAAAGCGGATGCGGATGATTTTGCAAATGCAGAGTGTGACATCCCTGAGCAGCAGCACAGCCTGCAGCAAGAGCTGGCTGTAGCGAATGCACAGCTGTCATCTGCCTTAGCAACAGCAAGGCAGGTGCTCAGTGAGCTCGTGTTAGGCCAGGAGCCTGGCCTAGAATGTGCTCAAGCACTGCAGGTCGAGCTGTCAGGCCTAAGCTTAGAAGAGGCCCTAACAGAGGTGGTATACCAGGTGCAGGAGAAGCTAGTGCAGGCGGCTGCAGCAGCAGAGGCTGCAACCGCAGCTGCGGAGGCAGCCACTGCAGCAGCAGAGCAGCAGCTGCACCAGCAGGCGCCGCTGGCGGCTGGTAGCAGGGCATCGTCCTTGCGAGTGGCATCCCCACGGGTGAGCGAGCAGCTGCACAACAAAAAGTGTTTTATCTCAAGCTGTGGTTCTGCATGCAGCTCATAAATCATAAAACATAAATCCTGTGTTGACCCCTGCACGCCGCTGTTGTGCTGGTGGCTTGGCGGCCCACTCAATAGAGTGTGACAGCACATCAGCAGCGCACATGCATTGCAGTACTGCATTGCATGATGTGCTGCGTGTTGCTGCTGTTGCGGCTGGCGCGTGTATACACATGGTGCATGACGTGAACATGCAATGCGTGATGGATGCTTTGGGTGTTGCTGCTGCGGCGGCGGCGGCTGGTGCTTGTAGGCACGTGGTGCATCAGGTGAACATACACTGCATGATTTGCTTTGTGCTGCTGCTGCTGCTGCTGCTGCGTGCCTGACGCATGTAGGCACGTGGTGCATCAGGTGAACAAGCGGCAGCCAGTCTTGCAGCTGAGCGTGACGCTTTGGCAGCACAGCTAGAGGCACTGTCAACACAGCTGGAGACAGCAGCTGCAGACAGGGAGACACTGGCAAGCAGGGCAGAAGCAACTGCAGCAGCAAGGGACGAGCTTGCAAAGCAGGTTGGTGACCAGAACGGATTCTGCCTGCTCCAGCGTGTGCTCCCACTGCAGCCTTTCAAATTGCTTGGTGAATTGATCTGATGTGCCAACTTGCAAATGTTTGGTGCTTGCGCTTGGGATATGTGCGCTGCGGTGATGTGCCACAGAGTTTGTTGCACTGCTTGCCCCTTGCTCACAGCCATGTGCTGACTGTGCTACTACTTTGCACATGTGGTGTACTTGCGCTTGGGATATGTGCGCTGCGGTTACGGGTTTTGTTGCATTGCTTGCGCCTTGCTCATGTCCATGTGCTGACTGTTCATGTTGCTGCAGCTGGCGACGGCTGGAGCTGAACGTGACAGCTTAGCCCAGCAGAACGCAGCACTTGCTTCAGCGCTTGGCAGCAAGCTTGGAGCCGACCAGTCAAGCAGCACAGACGCTAGCAACCCAACGTCTGCCAGTATGACGGCACAGGCCGGTGTGGGCCCCCGCACCCCGGCACAGTCTGAGACAGGTGGAGCAGCAGCTGCTGCTGCTGGTGCTCCTACGCCTGCACAGATGAAGGAGATAGGTGTGCTGATGCAGCGGCTTACGAGGGAGAATGCAAGCCTCATCAAGGCCAGGTGGGTTGATGATCTGCGTCAGCTGTGATGCTGTGCTGAATGTTACGTGCCAGCTGGCAGCTGTCACGGAGGAGATAGGTGTGCTCATGCAGCGGCTTACGAGAGAGAATGCAAGCCTCATCAAGGCCAGGTGGGTTCGTGACATGCTTCGGCTGTGATGCTGTACTATATGTCGCCTGCAAATTGGCAGGTGTCTTTGTTTCTAGCAAGGCACTTCGCTGTTGATGTAACACATGCAGATGCGCAGTCCTGCAAGCAACAACCGCAGTACGCCGCCTGTGTCTGCTAGTAGTTTCAATACTGACTCCCGCACCTGCCTTATGTTGCTGCATTGCCCTGCAGGGATGCTGCGCTGGCCGAACATGCAGGTCTAGCTGATGAGCTGGCCACACAGCAGGCCAGCTACTCAACGCTGCAAGGGCAACTGGCTGCCGCAGAGCGCCAGGTGAGTGGCGTTGGTCGGTCAAAAGCCATGGGCAGAAGTGACAAGTGACAACCTGTTGCACTGATGACAGCTGCTGGTCAGGTCTTGTGACATATCTAGTGCGTCGGACTTGAGTGAAGTCCACAGCGTGCGCAGCCAGTAATGCTACATATGTGACATCACGCAGTGCTGGCGGTGCCCGTATTTATTTTGCTGAGACCCTTCTTGCCTTATCTCGTTCGTATCTTTTCATCTGCAGGTGTCCCAGCTGCTATGTGTGAAGGAGCAGCTTGAGTTTGATGTGGCAGCACAGCAGGCTCAGTCTGACGAGCTCACCGCAACGCAAGACACCCTACGTGCACAGGTACAGTGGGTGGAAGTCAGCTTGTGCTTGGCCGCATGGGTGCTTTGCTCCGGGTGTGGGATTAGGTTGGTTACATGCACAGAGAGCCGGGCTATCAAGAGTGGGTGGGCAATGCGAATGTGCTGTCATGTTGATGCAGACGTGCACAGTATACATGCATCCTGTCTAGCGCTGGGCACTCATTGGTTTGCAGCGCTGCCTCACCAATGCGACAACACCTGCTGTGTCATGCAGGTGGCGGATGTGCGTGCTGAGCGCGACACACTTGCCAGTCAAAATGCCACTCTGGCTGCAACCACCAGCCAACTCATGTCAGCAGCAGCGCCCGCGGCTGGCTCTGCAGCTGTAAGCGCTGCAGCAATGCACAGCAGCGGCGGCGGCAGCAGCAGCACCAACAGCGGTGTTGGCCGCACTCGGTCTCTCTCAGCTCCTGCAGCTGCTGCAGAGGCTGCTGCTGCGCCGCGCATCTCATCAGCGCAGCTCAAGGAGATAGGCAACATGCTGGCTCACCTGACGCGTGCGAATGCGGCACTCATAAAGCAGCGTGATAAGTTGCAGGAGTCCCTTGCGCCTATCAGTGAAGAAGCGCAGCGCGCAGCATCTGCTGCTGAGTCAGCGTTGCGTGAGCGGGATGCACTGCTGCAAGGCCGTACTGCTGCCAGGGCAGATGCAGACGCAGCGAAGGCAGAGGCGCAGCGCTGTGGTGCTGCAGTACGGCAGATGACTGCGGAGCGGGAGCGCTTGCAACAGCAGGTAAGTTTTGCAATGCGCGGGGGCCAATTTCTTGTGCTGCTGGCGCCGTTGTATTGCGAATTGCCCCAACTGCTCAAGCAGTATCGATCTTGCTGGCTATATGGGTAGGTGCTGTGCGTTGGTAGCGATACGTATGTGCTGCGATATACACGTGCTGCAAACCCTGGTGCCAACCTTGGATGTATTCACAAGAAGCCCCGCTGCTGCTGGCTGCAGGTTGCTACACTCACAGCTGAGCGCGACAGCATGGCAAGCCAGAACATGACGCTAGCCAGCACGACCAGCAAGCTCATGGCGGCTACAGCAGGCGACAGCAGCCCTCGCTACATCCACGACCCTGCTGCTGTTGGTTCGAATGACGCTGGGTCTAACGCTACTCTGGGCAGCTCTGCAGCTGTTGCAGCGCTGAACGCATCTGCTAGTACCAGCCGCAGCAGTGGGCATGGTCATGCAGGTGGTAGCGTGGCAGTAGATGGAACTCGCAGTGACGCCACAGCTGCTCGAGGTGGTGCAGTGCTGACAGCGGCACAGGTATGTTGAAGCTTCGAAAGCTGATTGCTGGGTTGCACTAGGTTGCAAAAGATCTAACCGCCATTCCCAGCCCTGGCACGGCCTGTCAGCCGTTGCATGCATGGGTTGCCTGCACTTACTGCACCATCTGCCAACTGCCGCATGCATTGCATTGGCCCGCTGTCATTGTGTGCAGCAGTTTACACTTGCCATGCAGCTCACATGCGGGTGTGTGCATGCAACATCTCTGAAACATACTGCTGTTGTGGAGTGCGCAGGCCAAGGAGATTGGAGGGCTGCTCACCCGGCTCACCAACGAGAACGCTGCGTTCCTCAAACTCAAGGATGCTGCAGCTGCTGCACGCGACAAAGCGCTCAACAGGGTGACTGCCCTGGAGATGGAGGTGGAAATGCTGCAGCAGCAGCTGAGGTAAGAGGCGCAGTATCATGTTGCTTTGAATTCCAGCAGATCCGTGGCAGGTGCTCATCGCTGCAATGCCAGCAACAGCAATCCTTGGTCCAACTCCACTGTGTTTCCAAGCAACCTCAGTTGGCTGTGTGGGGCATGGCTGTCGGCGGCCCTTATGCTCGTAATGTTTTGCTATGATGATGATAACTCTGAACACACGCGCATCAGGAGTTCTTCTTAGCGATTGACTGCGCCTGGGCTTGCACAGATTGTTGATGCGCGGCCAACTGCTGCAACTCTGCTGGTGGGACTGTTGCTTGCTGCAGTGAGATTGAAAACGAGGTGCAGCACTCGCGGGGCAGGCAGCAGCAGCAGCAGGTGGCTTCTCCCGCTCACAGCTCAGCCTCTGCAGCGGGCAGACCCAGCCGCGCAGCATCTTTTGCAGCCCAGCAGCAGCAGCAGCAGCAGCTGGAGCAGCAAGCTGAGCAGGAGGTGCAGCAGCAATTTGATGCTTCAACACCAGACACATCCAGGTGTGCACACATCACCCGTGCAATTGCATTCCACCAGAGACAATAGCTGTTCTGTGTTGACATCAGTGCATGCAAATACCCGCCCTGCTGTACATCTCGCGCTGTCAGTGTACGTCCGCGTATGTTGGTGCTCAGAAGAACAACGTGTGTAGCCAGCTGCGCTCCATTTGTTAGTGTTTCATCATCTCAAAGCCTGTGGCGCTTGCGGTTCCACATGTCCTGCAGAGCACTGCTGCTGTGCCAGTCCATACAACAAAGCGTTAGCTGCGCGGAAAGCATACAACAGGCAATCGCAGCTGCAGCAGCTACTGGCAGCAGGTCAGGCCACAGTACTGCTGCAACCACCCCGCGCTCAGCTAAGTCATTCAGCAGCAATGGCCAAGAGGCAGCTGCAGCAGCTGACTCTGGCAGTCTGAGCCACGTGTTAGGCGCAGAGCTAGCTGTAATGAAGCAGGCAGCTCAAGAGCTTGGGCAGCAGCTGCATCAGCTAGCACAGCACCCAGCAACCGCATACTGCAGCGACGCAAATCGCACAGCAGCAGGCACTGGTGGTGGCAGCAGCAGCAGGCCGACTGCTGTCGTTGCTGCTGCAGCAGGCGAGCGGCTTGATTTCAGCTTTAACCTGCCTCGGCTGGAGATCCCTGCGGGCCTGAGCACAGATCTGACTGGGTTCCCTGCATCCTCGGCACGCAGCCAGCAGCAGCATAACTCTCAAAGGCCTGGATCTGCTGCTGAAGCAGGTCGGCAGCAAGCGCCTCAGCCATTAGACGCATGCGATGCACGTGATGGCGCCTTAGGGGAGACACAGCAGGACAGTTCATCGGTCGGTGGCAGGTCCTCGCCGTCACTGTCTGGGCACGTACCGCATGGTGATGATGCAGCGGCAACTCAACAGCTGCAGCTGCAGCAGGGCACAGCAGCTGATGCAGACGCAGACATTGGTGGGGGTGACGCACACATTGGTGGCTGCGTGACGATGACTGTTGCAGCGCTGAGTCAGCTGAAGGCGGCTGCCCAGCATCACCAGCGGCGCTCAAACAAATGGAAGGCAAAGTGCAGGCAACTGGCGCAGCATTTGGGTAGCCTGAACGCAGAGCTGCAGCAGGCACGCTTGCTGGCTGGTGCTGGAGCTGATGGTGCAGCAGTGCAGGCAGGCAGGGAGGCTGGCGAATCCCAGCAGCAGCAGCAGCAGCAGCAGGCTGATGTGGCAGATGCTGCTGCTGCTGCCATTGCCGGTGGGCAGCAGGAGATAAGGCAGCTGCGACAGCAGCTCACAGCTGCACAGCAGGTAGGTGGGGCCTGCCTGGACTTCTGGGCCTAGCCTGTAACAAGCATACTTGCTGATGAAACCTGGCCATCTCTGCTAGTAATTGCAATAACAATCCGCATGTCTCCGGTCCTTCTACTAAGACAGCTGCCAGCATTGTCTCCTCCATCCCTGTGCACCCATCTCATTGCTGTCTTTTTGTGTGTTGCTGCCTCTGTGCAGTCATCGATGCAGGACAGCAGCCAGCTTACTGGGCTGCTGTCACGGCTAGAAGCCACAGAGGCAGCAGTCATGTCGCGGCTCTCAGGTAGCATCTCAGCAGCAGGGGCCCTGGTCAATAGGGGTGAAGAGCTGGCAGGTGCTGCTGCAGCAGCAGGGAGTGCTATTGAAGAGCGTGTGACGGCGCTGTTGGGTGCTTCAGCTGGCGTTGAGGCGCGAGTCATGGGGCTAGAACGGCGACAAGCTTCACTGCAACAGGTGCGCTGGTAGAACATTATGATGTATGTGTGCGTGCTTTGCGGCGGCGCTCTTGAGGTGTCACGTACTGGCATTTGCTTGTGCGGGTGCGCTTACAACTATGCATACTATCGAAGAGCGCGTGACGGCGCTGTTGGGTGCTTCAGCTGGCGTTGAGGCGCGGGTAATGGGGCTGGAGCGGCGACCAGCTTCGCTGCAACAGGTGCGCGGGTTCCATATTGATGTCAGAGAGATGGTGTGTTCATCGAGATGAGTGATACGTCACACTGCGCTCATCTGCTTTCTGTCGTGTGTTGACATTGTGCTCAAGTGGGGTGGCTTATACCGTCTAACATGGTGACTGGACCCACATGTAATCACTGTCTCTCTCTCTCTTGATGTATATGTGTGTACTTTGTGGTGGTGCCGTCAAAGTGTCACATGCTGACATCTGCTGCTTGTTTGGGTGCGAGCAGAACTGTGCATTGTATGCCCTGGGCACACATGGCGTGCTACAGCTGCGCTGAGTGCTTCTGCTGCTATGGTTCCCCACTGAACCCCACACTACCAAGTGGCGTGCATGTGCATAATCACCAACCAGCACAACCGCTGCAGTACCCGATGTGCTGACGGACATGTTTTCCTTGCTTACGGCTGCAGGAGCAAACGCAGAAGGCACATGAGCACGAGGCAGCACTGGCAGGAGCCTCGCAGCTGCAGCAGCAGCTGGCCGACCTGCAGCAGCAGCTTGCTGAGACAGTGGCCAGCTTCAGTACAGAGCACCAAGCGCTCCGGGAAGCAGCACAGCAGGCAGGTGCTGCGCAAGAAGCTGCAGAAGCAGCAGCGGCAGATGCTCAGCAGCAGCTTGCGATGGCGCGTGCTGTGCTAGCGGAGAGGCTGGGGCATGCTGAGCGTGAACACAAGCAGCAGCTGGCAGAGTTGCAGGTACGGGAAAGATGGTGTGCCGTATTGGCTGCACAGCTGTTGTTGACCGCACATGCTGCTCGCTGGCAATGCGTTGTGGGTAGAGATGAAAGCAGCTTGCCAGACATTGATGCAGTACTCTGTCACATCGTCTTCTCAAGCACAGCTCACAGTGCATGAGCTCTGTGTGAGTTCTGCCGGACCTGACTTTCCGCTGCTTCTTCCTTTTGCAGTCTCGACACCAGGCCGAAGTGTCCCAACTGCGGCACGCCTTGGAGGACTTGGCTGCCAACAGCGAAGCCAAGGCAGCTGCAGCAGTTGCAGGCAGGCTCGCTGCAGCAGAGTCTGGCAGGGCGGCTGCAGAAGCAGCACTGTGTCAGCTGGCAGAAGAGGTACGCTGCAGCTGCTGTGTAGGGTTCAAAGGGTTGCAGGAAGACACACATATGCAAAGCACAGCGCAGAAGATGGTTGAAAAAGTTTGGGCACCTGCCGCCATGTTTTGTAACCTTGAATCTCCAGCCTGGCTACTGCTGCCGTATTGTGCTGTACGTGTGACCATTGTGTGGTGCGACCGATTGTCACCAAACTGTGCCAACGTGTGCAGCGCTACAGTGCATGGGTTTGCCTTCCACTCGCACACGATTGAGTCGCTTCTCCAATGATGCTGCTGCGTTGCTCAGTAGCACTACTGCTTGTTGCTATGTCCCCTAAACGTGCAGGTGCGGCAGTACCAAGCCAGCAAGGAAGACGAAATGTCTGAGCTGCAAGGACAGCTTGAGTCGCTGCTGCTGGCAGCGCCTGCTGCTGTTGCGTCAGAAGTTGCAGACTTCCATGCAGCATCTGGGCTAGGCTCCCCAGCAGCAGCAGCAGTAGGGGTAGGCTGTATAAGGCGCACATCAATCAGCAGTGCTGCAGTTGGCTTTGGGAGAGGCAGCTACAGCGGCCTTGCAGGTAGCTCTCGCAGGCCTGGAGGTGGCTTGACTGCTGGCCATCAGCACCACTATCAGTACAGCAACATGCAGCAGCAGAACGTGCATCACCAAGGCTTGCGAGCCAGCAGCAGGGTTGGCAGCAGGCCCGGGGTGAAGATCGCGCACTTGCCAAAGGCAGCAGCAGCAGCGACGGCAGCAGCAGGTGGCAAGGCTGTGCGCACTGCTGCTACTAGGGCCGTAGGCCAGCGACTGCGCAGTGGCAGTGGAACTGCTGTAACCCGCAGCAGGGTAGCGTACAACCAGCAGTCACTGGCACAGCATGATGCGTGGGGACACCACACAAACGCCGATGACATACTAGCAGCAACAGCAGCAGCAGCACAAGATCAGCAGCAGCAGCTGCCTGACATCAGTGCCCTAGCACAGAACGCCATGGATTGGCTCAGGCACGCAGATGTCGTTGCAGCAGCAAAGCGCGAGGCCGTACTCGAGCGGCTGTGCCGGCGCCGCGCAGAATGCACGGCCGATGCGCTGCGCAGTGCTGCTGCCAGGCTGCGAGCCAAGCTCAAGGCTGCAAAGGCAGATGCAGAGGCCATGCGCAAGGCAGCTACAGCAGGTGCAGTTGCTGCGGTTGAGAGCGCTAGCTCCAAAGAGGAAGCTGCGCGGGCGCAAGCTGACCTAGCAGCAGCGCGTGAGGCGTTACGGGCTGCGCGTGCAGAGAATGGACGGCTGGGCCGGCAGCGTGCGGCAGCTGCAGCAGCAGCCGCTGCGGCAGCAGCAGCTAGCAGCAGTGGCGGCAATGGGTCTGGCCTTGCGGGGATGGACTTTGCAGCGCTGCTTGGGGGAGCTGTGGTAGGGGGTGCTGGCAGTGCGAGCGCTGTGCAGCAGCAGCAGCATGCTGGTTGTTTGGATGATGCAGCGGGGGTGGAGAGGTTGATGGGTGTGGTGGTGCTGCTGCAGCGTGAGCTTGCTGGGCAGCAGTCAGCAAAAGAGGGGCTGGAGTCGAAGCTCAAAGAGAGCAAGAGCAGCATCGACCGCAAGAATGTTCTGATCAGGTGCGGGCTGTGGCGGGAAGTGCGGCGGGATGCATCGCGCGGTGTTGTTGAGCCAAGTGCGGCAAGCAATGTGTGGAGTTTGCTGCTGGTGGTGCTCTAGTGCCAGATGCGCACGCTGCCGGGCTGCAGCGCTGCTTGAGGTAATCGCTGTGCTGCACCAGCTGTAACCTTGCGCTGCCCCACAACGCTGCACCATGCATCCCAACAATCGCTGCCACCCACCAACCGCCCTTACATTGCCCAGAAGTTGCATACACTGTAACCTGCCGAACACCTCTCAAGTGCAACCCATTGTTGTCTGTTGTTCTGCGGCCCGCAGAGAGCTCAGAACTCGTGTGGAGGACCTGTCTAGCCAGCTGCAGTGCTGCTTTAGATATATTCCTGCTCTGCCCAGCTCAACTGTAACCTGCTGGAAGCCGGTCTAACCACAGTTGTTCAACGTTATCTGCTATTTTGCGCAGAGAGCTCAGGACTCGTGTTGGAGGACCTGTCCAGCCGTCTGGCCTCCAACCCCACAGCAGTGCTCGAGGAGCGCGCAGCAGCAACTCTAACCTGCTGAAAGCCGGACACATCTCCTATCTAACCAAACAGTTGTTCAACATTATCTGCCATTTTGCGCAGAGAGCTCAGAACGCGTGTGGAGGACTTGTCCAGCCGTCTGGCCTCCAACCCCACAGCTGTGCTGCAGTGCTGCTTCAGATATATTCCTGTTCTGCCCAACTCCACCGTAACCTGCTGAAAGCCGGACACATCTCCTATCTAACCAACAATTGTTCAATGTAATCTGCCTCTTTTGCAGAGAGCTCAGGACTCGTGTGCAAGAACTGTCCGGCCGGCTCGCCTCCAACCCCACAGCTGTGACGCAGTGCTGCTTGAGATTCTTGCTGTGCTGTAACCCGTCGACAGCCAGACACATCTCAAAATTAACCTGATGTTATTTGATGTTATCTGTCCTGTAGAGAGCTCAGAACTCGTGTGGAGGACCTGTCCAGCCGTCTGGCCTCCAGCCCCACAGCTGTGCAGCAGTGCTGCTTGAGATACTCACTGTGCTGCACCTGCTGAAAGCCAGACACATCTCAAATCATACTGTCATTCAGTGTTATGTGCCCTTATCCAATGCTGTGCAGAGAGCTCAGAACTCGTGTGGAGGATCTGTCCAGCCGTCTGGCCTCCAACCCCACAGCTGTGCTTGAGGAGCGTGCAGCAGCAGCCGAGGCGCGCTGCAAGCAGCTCAGCGCCAGCTTTGCTCGCAAGGAGGCAGCGCTGCGAGAGTGCAAGGCAGCACTGCAGGACGCGCAACAGGCCAAAGCAGATGAGGCTGCAGGGGGCAGGCGTGGCGGTGGCGGTGGCAATGGCGCTGGCGATGAACTGGAGCGGCAGCTGAAAGTGAATGGGCGGCTACGTGCGGAGCTTAATCGGAAGGAGGCGGCGCTACAGGTGTGGCTAAGAATGCATGGAGCTGCGGCTGACGTGCCTATAAGGGTCAAAGATAAGCGATTCAGATAAGAGATGCTCCTGCGCGTGTTCATTTCATTGATAGACACGTGGATGTCGGTGCTGAAAGTGAATGGGTGGCTGCGTGCGGAGGTGAATCAGAAGGAGGCGGCGCAACAGGTGCGGCTAATGTGTGACCGTACGTTGCAGGAGCACACCATTCGTTTGAACTGCTGCTGGTGGCTGTGTTTGCCGTCGTCTCAACCCCTTATTAAACTTATGCAGGTGTGGCTAAGAGCCAGACAGTGACGTGCATTAGAGAGAGAGAGAGATGCTCCTGCATATGTTTGGTTTACTTACAAAGGTGGATGTGTCAAGAGCTGTGTGTAGTTGCCGGCAGCATGTTCCTAAGAGCGTCTTGCGTGCCGACTGTCACATCCAACCGACGCGTCATGTGGTGCGTAGTGTGCTGCCAGCTTCTGACGCCCTTTGCATTGCATCCAAGCTATGAACGCCTGCGCCAATCCGCTCCTTGCAAATGGTTGCTGCTTGCAGGCTGTGACGAACGATCTGGAGCGTTTCAAGGAGCAGCTGACAGCGGCGCAGACAGCTGCTGATGCTGCTGCCAAGAAGCAGACAGCCGCAGATGGAGCTGCACGCCGCGCAGCTGCAAGGCAGCAGCAGGAGGTTGCTGCTGCCAGCGAGGCTGCTGTTGCTATTGCTGGTCTGCTGCTGTCATGCGTGGCTGTGATGTCAGGGGCAGCAGCTGTGATGCAGCAGCACGCCAAAGCAGCGGCAGCAGCGGCAGCACCTGACGGAGGCCAGAGCAACAGCAGCAGCAACAAGACAGCTGCTGCAGCAGCAGCTGCGGTGGTTGCGTCAGGCCTCGCAGATATGGTGTGCCTGAGCCAAGATGAGTTGGCAGATCTCTTGGGCTGCGAAGATGAGACGTGCCAGCTGCTGCTGGCGGCTGCACCCCACAGTGACGGCGATGCTGCAGCTGCTGCAGGTTCAGCAGCTGCTGATGGCATCGCCGGAGCTGCGGGTACAGCAGGATATGCGGCAAGTGCAACGCCAGCTGTGCAGAGGCTGCTGCAGGAACATGAGGCTTGCTACATGCAGCAGCAGCGGCTGCTGCATCGTCAGCTGGAAGATGCATTGCTGCAGCTGACCAAGAGCAGCTGTGGTGGTGATGCAAGCAGTGACGCATTACGCAGCAGTAGCAGCAGCAGCCATGGTGCTGGAGACGACCGCCACTGGCTTGCAGCAGCAGCAGCAGGTGATGCTGGTGTTGGGGGCTCCCTTGCGCAGCTTGGACAGTTGAGCGGTGCCGAAGGTGTAACAGCGCGTGGGGCCGCGAAGGTGCAAGGAGGCCCTGGGGGTGCATTGCAGCCAGTGCTGGCTGCGTTGCAGCTTGAGGCGGCGGCTGTGCAGGGCATGCTGCGGACAGCTGTTCTGACGCTGCATGTGTGTTGATAGGCTGTTGTTGGTGCACTAGTGCCGTGTGGCATGTACATAAAGATGGAGAATTTGGTTTCAAGGCAGTTCTAGGGTCTACAGTTCCACGGCGGCGCTCCGAGCGCCTGTCCTTTGTCACAGCATGCATTGCCGCCTAGTGGGGCGCAGGGACGATGGCGCTGATGTTATAACACGGAACTAGTGTGAAACCCGTGGCATGATGCCACGGACGCCCCCCCACCCCACCCCTAATGCATCATTGGTGTCACATAAGTTACATCAGTGTAAGGCATCCCCACTTCAGTGGTTGGGCCCATGCACTCTAAGGGTCCACTACAGGCATCCCCACGTCAGTGATTGGGCCTTACTTCACAGCACTTCACGATAAACCACATTGACAGTGTACAATCCTTCAGGCACGTTCTCAACATCCCCCTCGTTCACCCAACCCCCTTCCACCAACACACGCACAGCCTGCCTACGTCCAACACGGGACAATGCGACATACAGCTGCCCATGG